>JBBPRB010000474.1:0-15696 GCA_038092815.1 Hortiboletus rubellus | reverse complement strand
CCCAATAGATCGACAAGATTGCGAATATAATGAATACAAGGAGCCCGAAAGCTACAAGACTAATCTTGAGCCAGACCCTCCTGGCCGCAACGGTACCCCTATCCATCCGGGTTCGACCGGATCGACTGTTTCGCCTGCGGGAAAGTCTTCGCACACCCTTCGCATTACTAACCTACCTCAGGCCCCTTGGGATGAGTTTTATCTCGCACCACCCTGTGTCTTTGCTAGTTTTCCCTAGCTTCTTTTGGGGTTTGACACACCCTAGACTGACTATCTGTTTTACAGCGGGAAAGTCTTTGCTCACCCTTCTGACCACTAACCTACCTCAGGCCCCTTGGGACGAGTCTTATCTCGAACCACCCTGTGTCTTTGCTAGTTTTCCCTAGCTTCTTTTGGGGTTTGACACACCCTACACTGACTATCTGTTTTACACCGTCACATGATTTGAGTCAGGTGATTCGCAACTGAGATCACATGCTCCATTTGCTTCTCTGACACTTGGCTAAATACTAAAGGGTAAAAGAGATATTAAGAAAATTAGTAGTTATGTAGTTGTAGGTAGTAATAAAAGTATGTTGGCAGAAATCATATTATTTCTCCGCAACCTGTGAATGAACAAATAAGGAAAAATAGAGGTATATACTAGACACTATGGTCTATATGTCCCTCAATCAGCTAAGCATTTGGACTGTGGGAATAAGGTGAAAACTGAAATCCCGGGTCAAATGTCTAGCATCACATATACAATAATTAAGCATCCACATTCAAACACTTTGGTGCAGGTCATCTGCAGGGAACGGAAAACAATCGTCCCTAATTGTTCATTCAATCAAGGATAATTAAGTTGGGGTCTTCCATTAGCCCTTTGTTGTCCCTGATTAGGAGGGGGAGCTTCTTCCTCCTCTGATTCAGGGGATGGTTCATTCTGAGTCAATTGACGAAGAACTCTCTCCATATCTGCTATAGGGCGAAATGGGGGTTCTAAGAAATGAATTAACTCCATTCTATCTTCTAACCGTCCATGCCTAATCGGATCAACCTACCTAATTCGGGAATATAGATCATTGTGATATTAATTACAAAGACAGGCATGCCTGTAGATTGCATGGCAGTAAATACAATGCCATTGCACTGTGGGTGTTCCTTGATTTCTACCACAGGTAATCACTTGTACAGTTGCATGGTATTGAATTTGATTATTGTCTCCTTCCTCACGAATGTGATGCATGAGCTCGGTATGTAGGAATTGTAAGATATGTTCGAGTAGTTGTTGCTGTTTGTGAAGATCTAGTACTTCCTGTACTATTCCATTAGCTTCAGCCATTTGTGTCTGACGGTATTATGGCTGTTGCTTAAGTAAGGTAAGGTATTTGGGTCAGAGCTTCCTATTATGTATGATAGTATTTAGGGGCACTGATCTCCAATGTTATAGGTACTGAAGATAGGAATAAAGGTAATAGCTGTGCCTTTACAAAGCTAGGGAAATTTTCTTGACTAGTAGCTAATTCAAGATCGAGGAATGATGTTGGTAATATTGGCTAAGGTACCTCCGTTAACTTGAGCTTGATGCTTTGGTGGATTGGGATCTGGTTGTGGGGATTGCTCTTATTCAGTGAGTTGACAAAGGATCTCAGCTATGGTCCTTCCTACAATTGGGTGGAACGGTGGTGCTAACGAATCTACAAGATCTGTTCACCTTTCTTCTTCTGACAGATTTTCTTTAGAATCCAAATTTCTCATTTGGTCATATAAATTGTTGTAGGTCTCAACGAATACTGTAGCATATCTATAGATGATTAGGCAATGCTGACAATGCCAATTAGTCCAAAGGGTTCCTCTTTCCCTCCCTTTGGTCTCTACATGTATGTACAATAGCATGATAGTAGGAGGCAGTATGATCATCATCTCGGAAGGTGTGATCATACAACCAATCTCGTAGTGTGTCGATAACTCGATCGCATAAATTGTGATGCAAACTCAAGTTCCAGATAGTAACATCAAGGTCAATTGGTTCTGCCATATTGCTAGTGCTCCTTATTATTGATAATGGTATTTAAGGACAATAGTTTTTTTACAGCAAGAACAGAACTGTAACCACTACAGGTGTACTAGGAATGTTGTATGAAGTAAGTGGTCTGAGGTACACCTTGTTTAATGTTGGTGTAAGGGTAGGAAAGTAGTACACAGGAATGAGATGATCAGGACACTTATCTACTCGAAGCCGTCAATCTATCCGTAACCAGAACTGGTGTATCAATGACTGTACAGCAGTTAAACAGATTAGATCAAGGGGAATACGAAGTAGGAATTTGTCCGGGAGCTTATCGGCTGAGTGGTAATAGTGGGGTGAGGGGGTAAGTTGGACATCAATACAATCTTGCCAATGCCTGATGAGGCGTTGTAAGGAACTGAGGTTCCTTGTGGTCATATCCTATCATCCCACCAACTTCTATATCACTCCTAATTAAATTCGGATGAATCCTAGTCCAATCTGATTCAATCCTAGTCCAACCCGATCTAATCCTAGTCCAACCCAATCCAATCCAATGCAACCCGACATTATCTGTCCGTTTCTGGATCTCTGCACGTGCAAGATCTATCTGGATCTTTGTTTTTCATTCAGATTGATTTCTTTTGGTTTCATTGAGCTTTCGTATCACTTTGACATAGGCCTAGACCCTTTCATTATATTCCGCATGATTTCTGTTTACCCGTGAAGGGACGATGTTCTTTTTCTTTTGCTTTGCCGTACTTGGTTACTGATTGATATTTCCCTTATTAGGAAGAGTCTTGGGTGTTCCCTTGACTATAAAACCCCTGTAGTGTGATGGATAATACATCTTTTCATCCGTGTGCACTGATCACCTATTTTCTTGCTGCGAAGCCATGTCTTTGCAAACCTTGTCACTTTTCCGCTCATATCCAGTCCTCATCCTTGACTGGATCTCTCTTATCTGATCACCATCTCATCAAATCTGCTCCGGGTTTTTGGATCCCATCATCAAACATATATTCCTACTTCCTTCTATCTCTACTTCACTTTCCAGATCTTTTTCTCATCGTTTTTCAGGATCGGATGTCCAGGTTTAGCCCCTATCTTTCCAGATTCCTTTCCGGATTGTGTAGTCAGGTCCTTTGCCCCCACCAACTTCTTTAGGGTTCCTGGGATGAACCTATTCATATCCTTCTTTCTTATTTTCTAGTATCCCTCTTGCTATTGCAGTACAGATGGGACTAGTGTTTTACAGTGTGATAGGTGGCCTACAAATATTGGCTCTTCTTCCATCCATGTGTAGAGTGCAATCTGATTGTCACTACTGGGAGGGCAAATGAACTCATGTCCCATGGCATAGCCAGTGTGGGCGCTGAGTTTGTGCACGTAAACGAACGTGCCGATGGCTTGGTTGTGATGGAAACACAGATTTTCAGCCATGATTGTATTTTTGAAAGGGATAAGTTGTGTTGCTGGATGGCAAGTTATGCTTACCGGTGGCAGGATTGATGGGATGTGGCAGGCAATGGCGAAATGTGGTAACTTCTACAGCTTCAATGGTTGCCTAAGTAATATACATGGCTAGATAGATATCCGTAGTAATGCTGGGTCAATTGTCTGTGAATCCTGCTCTTGATCTGATGAATTAGGTAACATATATGGCACATCTTGCGAATATATTGTTCAGCCTTGTACAGTAAGTTCCAGCCAGACTCAGTCACAATACCATTGTCTGATGTCCTTCCCGGTGTGCTCATTGGAAATGGGTTTCCAAGACTCCATTCAGTAGAGCTAGATCTCTCAATATCCTCTGCTGCTCAAATTCGTTGTTCCTCATTCGAGGTGGAGCATGGGGATATGGGGGTGGATCTTGCTCTGGTGGCCCTTGATGGGCCTGCCCAGGCACATTCAGCATGTCTGGGTCCCTTAATATATTATGAAAATGATTTCTGAATGGGTTGTTGCTGTTTGACATTGTTTCGGCCAATTTCAAATGAGTCTTGCAATATAGCTGGACTTGTTAGATAGTTTGATAATGTGCTGTCCTGACCAGAGTCTAGGGCTCTTAGAATATACTTCTCTAATGCCTGTAGTTCTTCTCTATCGTGTTCTATTTGTTGTAGCTTCTTACAAGCAGATCTACACTCAGTACACTCTGTAGCTGAGGGTATTACTATAGTCTCCTCTAGGCTAGTCCTAGGAATGGTTATATGATTTGTACGGGTAATTGGCTCAGTTAAGGGTGTGAGACCAAATGTGGAGTGGTAAATTTGAGTGGGGTGCTCAGTAAGCAAGTGAGCTACCCAATGATAGGTAACCAGCCGTAATCGATTCTGAATATGCAAGTTCTGTCGGCGGAAATGAACTTGCCACTCTACTAGGGTACTAGTGGTATGTGTAGTTTCAGTCGATGTCTGACTCTATGTCAGATCTGTTACCATTGGTGGTATTAGACTTTGCGGGTAGTTTATTGAGTTTTCACTCGTGTGGCTCTCCATCTTCTGATGATGCTTCTTCTCTGTCTGTGGTTACCTCAGGGTCTTCTCCCTTTTTATCTAACTTTATTAGGGAGTGCCTCTGTATGTAAGGTATTACTCTGAATGCAGCAATTGGTCTAGCTAGTTGAGCTCCGTCAATTTCTGCTAGTTTGTAACTTCCTCCTTGGGTTCGTCTGATTACTTTGTATGGGCCTAGATACAACAGCTGTATTTCTGATTAGGACTAAGTCTCCAGGGGCATAGCTTCCTTGCATCAATCTGATTTCAAATCGCTTTTCAAATTGGCGCTTAGAGTTCAATCTAGAATCTCGTAAGGTTACTATGGCTCTTTCCAAATCTTCTTCCCATCATTCTATTTGCCTTATCCGTAGTGCTAATAATTTTTCATGGGAAAGTTCTCAGTCCAATCCTTCAACCAAGAAGGTTAACTCCCATAAATCAAAAGGCAATACTGGGTCAACTCTGTGTAAAAGATAATATGCAGAATATCCTGTTGATCGTCATACAGTAATATTGTCTGCAAATAAGGCTGCTTGCAGCTTGTCTGGCCACAGGTATATCTTCCCTTCACAAGCCTTTACTAAAGCTTCTCTGATTGCAAAGTGGCCTTGCTCAACCACTCCATTGGCTTGAGAATTATAAGGGCTAATAAATACTTGAGGTATTCCATGCTATGCAAGTACGTCTAATAGGGCTCCTTTAAACTTAGGTTCATTGTCTGTAACTATCTTTCCCACACCTCCATATCTATATATGATATTGTCTAGCACAAACTGGGCCACTGATTGGGCAGATGCTTGTCATAGAGCTTTGCCTTCAACATACTTAGATAAGTCATCTCTGGCTAGCACTATATAGCGATACCTTTTTGCCACAGGCATGTGCATGATATCTATATGAACCTTTGTAAATATAGTAGCTGGTGGTGGGGTAATAATGGGAATATGGACTTTGGCAGTATTACTAATCTGGCACTCGTGACAAGACTTGACATGATGCCGTACATCTTGGTACATTTGAGGCCAATAGAAGCGGTGTCTGAGGTTTTCCCAGGTGGCTTTCTCACCATGGTGACCTAGTAATTCATGGGCTTGGCTCAAGATCTGTTCCCGCGTACTATGGTCAAATATCACTAAGAGAGGATGTCCAGATTTGGTTCATTTAAATAGACGTCCTACCTTTACGAAGTACTTAGTAATCCTTTGTAGAAATTTTTTAGTAACAGGTATAGGTTCAGGATTGGTCAAATACTTGTATATCTGCTTAAGGGTAGTATCTTGATTCTCTTGGGCTGACAGTACATATGCTGTCATGCTCTTAGAGATTCCTTCTTCTATACCATTGTTCTTATGCAATCTGGATCCATAGTGTGCGTAGAACAAGGCGATTTCATCCAGCCAACTATCATCATATGATTCTACCTTGGCTTGGTCTTCTAGTGGTCTTTGGAATAATACATCCGGTGCTTTGAATTGTGTTGCAGGTACGTGAACAAGAGTAAAATCAAACATGAGGATTCCTTGAATCCACCTGTTAATTACTGCATTGGGTTGCAGCTCAGGCTCATTTTGATATACTTGGCATCCACTTCTACTATGAGGTTCTTGGCTCCAATTACATACATATAGGCAGAAGTGTCATAAGGCTCAGAATAAGTCAAATAGTTCCAGCTTAGGTTGGGAGTAGGTAGCTTCTACTAAGAAAAAGGGAAGTGATCCATATCTAGAAGGACAGCGCCTACCATGATCATCTATTTGTGACAGAATCATTCCTACCCCCATGTAGCTAGAGTCTACTGACAACACTATTGGTCATCCGCATGTGTAATCTATAGGTAAGAGTGCGGGTGCTGTCATAATCAAAGGCTTTTTGACATTCTTCTATCCAGACAAAGGGTACATCCTTCTTCCAGGTAGCTGTTATGCTTCTGGCTATCTGTGAGTAATCAGGGATCCATATGTGGACTGTTCCACATAAGCCCATAAATTGTCTGGCTTCTGTAGCACTTTGAGAAGTAGGCCATTTCTTTATGGTCTTTACTCATTGCACATCAGGTTCTCTTCCATTGATTCCTACATTCTGGCCAAGTATTACTACTTGGGGTTGGCAGATTTGAAGCTTCTTTCCATTGAAGGTTCCTTCAGCTTTTGCTAAACAATGTAAGATTCGATTCAAATCTTTTATATGTTTCCAGATATATTGTTGTATGCCTGGTCTTTCTGGTAGAACTGTAGGGTTCCCATCCTTATCAGGATAGATAGTAAGTGGTTCTCGTATTGGTGCATTATCAATGAATACATTCATCACTTGCTTGACAATCTCATCTTGAAATATAAACACCATACATTCTTGAAATTCAGAGGATGAATTGGTGTATCCAGTGGGCAATGAGGTTATCTGAAGTAGTCCTAGTGGGGTTTGGAAGGCTGTCATGTCTTGACTAGCTTCATTCATCTTGCTTGTGTCAAAGCCCCAATATAGGTCTAGGACTGTAAAGCATTTTCCTCAAAAACTGGTCTACAAATTGATCCAAGTGAGGGAGAATTGATGACTCCTTAATGCTGACTGCATTTAGTGGCTGCAGGTCATGTACTATTCTTAGTTTCTGCTTCTCTTCATTCCATGTACAAAACCATCGTGATCTGTAGGGGGATTGGCAGTATTCATAGACTCCTGCTCTTATCTTAAGTTGCAGCAGATCTATGATTCATTGTTGCAATGCAGGGGCAAGTCATATGCCTTTCTCCTGTCATGGCTTATGTGATACGTGAGATATCTTGTAGGGGCTAAAGTACTCTTCCTTAAGAGTTTCCCTATCCTTATCTTCAAAGGCTAAAGCTGCTTCATTTTTTATCAGCATATAGATAAACAAATCTTGTTCTTCAGGCCACAAGAATTGATAGGATTCCATACCCTTCAATATCTTGTCTATTCACTCCTGGGTAAACTTCCAAGTGGGCCTCTGTAGGCCAAAGTGTACATTCAGAGTCTCCAATGTTATTATTGGATCATATGGTATTGTTCTGGTGACTTTAAACTCCTGGGGAATTGCGGTAGAGATTGGCTTGATCTGTTGATCAACCCACTTATATGCTCCATAGGTCCGTACACATGAGTGTGATCTTAATCGGGTAAGCAATCCTATAGACTCTGCGTCTAGATTCTTGGGCAAGTCCTGATCCTTACTATGTTCATTAGGCAGGCAAATGCTATCAGTAATACCGCTGCTTCGTTAGGCAGGCAGTTACTAATAGCTAGTACACCTTGCTTAGGTGTGTCATTATAAGGAACTGAAGTTCCTTGTGGTCATATCCTATCATTCCACCAACTTTCACCTCACTCCTAATCATATTCCGACAAATCCTAGTCCAATCCAATTCAATCCTAGTCCAACCCGATCCAATCCTAGTCCAACCTGATCCAATCTGATGCAACCCAACATTATCTGTCTGTTTTCAGATCTCCGCATGTGCAAGATCTATCCGGATCTTTATTTTTCATTTGGATTGATTTCTTTTGGTTTCATCGAGCTTTTGTATCACTCTGACATAGGCCTAGCGTACTTGGTTACTGATTGATATTTCCCTTATTAGGAAGAGTCTTGGGTGTTTCCTTGACTATAAAACCCCTGTAGTGCGATGGATAATACATCTTTTCATCCATGTGCACTGATCACCCATTTTCTTATATCCGGTTCTCATTCTTGACCGGGTCTCTCTTATCTGATCACCATCTCATCAAATCTACTCCGGGTTTTTGGATTCTATCATCGAACATATATTCCTACTTCCTTCTATCTCTACTTCACTTTCCAAATCTTTTTCTCATCATTTTTCCGGATCGGATTCATCTGGGTTAAGCCCCTATCTTTCTGGATTCCTTTCCAGATAGTGTAGTCAGGTCCTTTGCCCCCACCAACCTCTTTAGGGTCCCTGGGACGAACCTATTCATACCCTTCTTTCTTATTTTCTAGTATCCCTCTTGCTATTGTAGTACAGATGGGACTAGTGTTTTACATCGTCCTAGTATGGTGTGAGATCTATCCCTTAGATGTCACACATAAGAGTCTAGTTCCTATGGTAGTCCATAGCTATGTCTATATATGGTCTTAGGATCACATGGGATCTGCCTAGGCTGAATAGCTATACTCTATGCTTCTAGTACTCCCGTTTTACTGTAGTAGGGAATCCTTCTATTCACAGTTGTATTCACCTTACTTGTGGTGGTAGCTTCGTGCTATTGCGAATGTAGCAACAACTATGTATTACTCTTCTGTAGTTTAGTGAGGTTGTGCTCCTTGTGTCGTATGACTAGATGGCAAGGTTATTGAATGTAATCATGTACTGTAGTCTACCTAAAGACTCAGTTTATGTCCTTGTATATTTCTCCCTGTGTGTGGAGCTGGTTTCCACAGGGAATGAAAATACTTTATAGTTGGGTTATACTTGTTGGCCAGTCAACCGTTTGACTTCTCTACTTATTCAGGCAGGATTTTCGCTCACACTTTCCATGTTGTCATCAAGGGGATACAAGAGGGGGTATGTAGGAATACAATAATGATACAGTAGAGGTGTCCTTCATAGCTATAGCAGGCAGGGGTGGACTTTATGTACACCATCGGATCAGGCGCTCTCACACTGAAAATTTGATGAGTTAGTCATATCGGCCATGCCTACAATGGACATACCTCGTTGTATGTTCGACTATTCCTTTCGAGGGAGCTGGTGGCGTAAGTCCTAGTCGACTCTGAGTACGAGTCTAGAAATGGGGATGGGTGGTTCTCTAGTAAGTTGATGGGTTGTAGGGGGGGTGAGGTGTACTTGGTCCTATGTGCTTCAAGTGATGGTGGGGGGGAGGGGAAAAGTCCACCCCGCGGTTGCTAAGGGCGAGGCCAGGTTTATATACTAACTGGTCGGATCTTAAAGTGTTCGGCATATTCCTTGAGCCGGTGCAGTCTGATAGGGCGTAACTTGATAAGCGAGATTACTATCAGCATGTCTGCTGTGTGTCTATCCTATTTTGGGACCAACAAGGCTGCAAAGTTCCTTCTTGATTTGGGAACGGCGTTTTGTCTTTCCTTTTTGGGGACAGGGTCCTAATCTTTTGGGTACAGTGTCTGACTTGTGTGATTTGTCTTGGGCTGTGTCGGCCTCTACTTTGCATCCCTAGTCCCTTGGATATTGTATTTAATGTACCTTAGTGTCAGTCACAATTCGTTGCCCATAATACACTTGATTGCAGGCTACACTATTGTACAAACACTTGCGCATGTCTGTGGCGCGACACATCATAACTATTCATACATACATATATCCACCTAACATAGGTAGTGATGAACTGAAAGACTAGTCATAGAAGTTGCAGGAGGGAACGAACAGTTGAGAGAAACGAAGTAGAAACAATATTACAGTCTCGAGGACGGGACTGTCAACAGATGTCATGGAACTGTCAAAATCTGTCATGGAACTGTCAAACAATCAAGCCCGGGGTGCAACTATGCTTGGGTCTCAGTTCACTATCCCGAAGAAAAGATAAGACATATCAAAGCATTGAAGATGCTGGTTTTTCCAAAAATTAAGAAAGATAGACATAAAAAAAATGAAATGAAACATTCGTTAGTGATACTAGATGGGGATTGAGGTATACTCAATCAGTCCCTGAGGGACAGATGGCAGCATGACGATCTCCGAAGTGCCGTGTTGCCAATAGAAATCTTCTTGTTTGGCCTGGAGACGGCGAGCATTGCGATATAGCGACTGCGCTTCTGTAGCGCGGCAGCCAGCGAGGGAGTTGGGATCGTCGAAATGGAAATCATGTAAGAGCTGGGTGACAAGGCCTTCGTCCGGGAGTGGGATCTGTAGAATCTGATCAATAAAATCAGATAATTTGACCTCACCCATGAAGCAGAGTGTTCCGCTGGCTGATTGAAGGAACCCGATCTCTTTGAGAGTGAAGAGTGGGTTAGCTGAGGGTGCCCGTTGCTGAAAGAACTTGCCCTGGTGTACTGAGGTGGGGGCGATGGTAGTACCATCGATAAATATGACTGCTGCAGTCTCTTGCAGGCAGTCGTATGCCTGTGGGAGAGTTAGTACTGCTAGGATAGAATGTAAAACACTGTAAGGGTCTGCATGAAAACAGCGCATTTCTTCAAGGTGACAGCAGCGATCAATCTGGAGACGCAGGACGTGGAGCTCGTAGGATGGGGTGCGGCCGAAATAAACTATGGGGGGGTGACACATTAGCTGCTCACTCCTCGGCGCTCCATCCCAGTTGCAGGCTTTCTCCAGGTACCTTCTTAGCGATAGATAAAAAGTCGTAGTATGGAAGATCGCTGCATTAATATATGGCAACACGATCTTCCCCTCAGGCAGGGAGGGGTGATAGTTCAGATTGTATTTGAAAGGCAGCTGGAAGTATGTTGTCCCGTAGTTTCCATTCGTCTTGAAACTATTAGTCCCATCAAAATGTCCTTCCCCAAAGGGAAGGACTCCAAACCTCTGGTTCATCCTTGTGTGGAATTGATTGGGATCAAATATCCCCTCCATCAGAGGGTTGGATCGACTGAAAAACATCTGCCTGGGACGATCCAGGTCTTTGCTAAGGGGTGAGGGGTACTGGGAGATATTGGAGCTCCATGTCGACAAGGTGGTGGAGGTGGTACTCCCAGTCTCTGATCGATCATCTTCTTCAACAATTTGCTGATCTGTAATAAAAATGGGTGAGGGAGTCGGGGTGACAATGTACTCCGATTGTGGCGTATGGTGCCCATCCTCCTTGGACAGGACGAGGAGAAGAAACCTCCCCATTGATGGGGAGGTAGTCGGTGGCATATTGGTTAGTCCTAGGTCTAATATCTTCTCATCCAGTACCTTCCATGGCCAATTGTCGGCATCTTCATCAGTGATCTTCTTTTCCTCCCAAGCTCGACTGAGCTCGCGTCGCAGTCCACTGGTTCGGAGGAGGGAAAGGAGGGAAGGGGAATCATTGTGTTGGGGAGAAGGAGTAAGGATGGGAGGAGGCAGCGCGCAGCTCTCCTGCTCAAGGAGGTACTCAAGCTGCGCTTGGTAGCCGGGGAGGAAGGGAGCTATACAATGACCTAATCAGGTAAACATTACGTAGGGGACAGGGGATGTGATCTTCTGGGCGTCATCAAGTAGCACCACAGTGGGTAGGCTTACCCGACACTTATTGGGTTCTGTGTCCACTTTGGGTAATTCCATGGGAAGTATGTAGACTAATTGGTAATTTCTGTCTACATTGTACAGCATAGGTTGCAAAGTGGCGTACTGCGCTGAGTTTAAAACAATGACGTTGGCTAGACAATTATTGATCAGGGCGTGCACAGGCAAGGCAAGCATCCCGAGTGGAGCGTTATCAAGCTTGGATGGGGGCTGCCCATAGCTCGTGAGGGATGGTTCAGGTTGGAAAATGGTCTGATAAGCATCAGAGAGATGGTATGATTGTTTCAGCATCGTGCCCCAGAGATTCTCTCCCTCTGGGACTCGCAATTAAATATTCTTTGCATTGTCGGGCTGTGATCTTCTTGCGCCTCATGCTCCGGGCACACTTTCATATTTGGCTCATTTCGGATCTCCGGATCCACTATCTTCCCCAAATAAGATCGAGTGGTGCACTTCCATTCTTGGCAGCCGATGGCTGTACAAGAATTTCTAAGGTCCGATTATCTTTGCCGTTAACGTAGCTCCATCTTAGGTACGTTCCATCTAATCTTTCATTAATGGAGACAAAGTTCTGCCACTGCCAAGGGTGGCCAAGTAGTATGTCAAGGGGACAATCAGTAGATACTCAAAAATTACTATGAGTGGTTAGTCCTCCTATCTGTATAGCTAGATCGGGAATTAATCCTTTTAATTCACTGTTACCTCCGTTAGCATCACGAAGTGTTAAACTAGCGTCAACATCCATTGGCACTTGCAACTTCTCCCATAGTTCCCTAGTAATGGTATTTACTTCACTACCAGAGTCAACTACAGCGCTATACACTTTGTTAGCTATGCGGACAGGAACTGTCAGTAATGGCCCATGGTCCTGGCTCGTTCTGACATAATGCGCATGTAACATGGCGTTAGCCAATGTCACCTGTCAAAACCTAATTTGATCGGCCAACCCTTGTGTCAATTCCCATGAGTTACCTAATATTTCTCCCGTGGTCAGTTCTACCTTAGTGTCGAGAATCTTAGTCAGCACATCATGAGGATTTGTGGCAGCAGCTAACTCCGTGCATCGCACTGCCACATTTCTGGAATGTTCCTTGGAAGGCTGTACACTCACACAGGGTTTATTTCCGTCAACTCTTTCGGGAAACTCCACACTCCTTTTTTCGTCATTCCCTCCTCACTTCCTCTCAAAGATGTCAGCCATCTCTACATCTTCATTGCCTCGCACATCGGTACACTCTCGTCAAGTGTCCTTCAATGCTCCTGTCGACAGGGTTGTTTCTTGATGAGGTAAGTCGATTATTTTTTATTGCTCGTTGCTGACATTGTTCTTTACTTCCCAGCCTTTGAATAGCACAGGAACATTCTGGATGTTGTCCTGTTGCTTGAACGACTTTGCCCGTTCGTCCTGGCCTCTTAGGGAATCTCTCGGATCATCCTGGGTACTTGGTAAGTTGTTCTTCTTATTCTTTCACCATTTGCACTGATTTTTATTTTTCTTCTCAGATCGATCATTCCTTTTATTTCAGCGACTCGACCATGGACGTGACACCTCATTAGCATCACTGTCGTGAGTATTAGGCGAGTCTTTAATCACTACTGTGTTTCAGCACTGATTGCCTCCCAATTTCTTGGAAGGTACATACACTCTGTCCATTAGTTCCTTTTGGGCGGTCTTGGCTTCATGCTGGGATTGCACCATGCCGTAACTCTACAAGATTTCATCGACATCATCTTCATCATCCTTGTCCATCAGTAGATATGGTACAAATAATTTCTCGTCCTCTTCTTCATCCTCTTCATCACTGATCAATATGTATGTCAGGTATGATATAGTTCAACGATCCACACTTCAAGCTATCGCGGTCTACCATAATGAGGTTCGTCTGCATCCGTTTATTATCCTGTGTGCATTGCTCAACCATTCGATGATAGTTTTCGATTATAGACTCATCTGCTCTCCTGTTGAGCAGTCCTTGGTCTCTAGGTAAGTTTACCATGCCCCGCCGGTCATAAGCTAATTCTCCACGGTCTATTAATTCTAGCACATGGGGACAATCACTTAGGCGATGATCATGGCTGTTACACCCGAAGCACTTGAAAGGTGGGTGGGTATTAGGTAGTGATCTATTCCTACCATTAGTAGACCTTTGTAGTACTTCCTTAGTAGTAATATTATTCTGTGTGCTACTAGAGGGTTCCTTGAATGTTACAGACTTTAACCTAGGTTTTTCTAAGATGTCTGCTATCAAAGGTTCTACCTTAAGGGCCTTGATGTAAGCTCTTGCATAAGCAGGGTCATCAAGCTTCAGTTTACTCATACAATCTATGAGCGAATCTACATCGTCTGAGGACTTCTTAGGTTCCTTCTTCAGCTCAGGCTTCTTCTTTGCCTGTTTCTCAGGGGTCTTCTTTGTGCTCTTGTCCTTGTGTTTCTTTGAGGCTTCCTCCTTCGACACTCATTGTCACTAGACTCATCATCTGAACTTTCATCAGACAAGTCTGTAGTAGAGTTAAAGTCAGTGCTACTCTTTTCAGAGGAGCTTTCCATGTCAGAGTCTGTGCCATCCTCATTGAACTTGTATCGATGTAGTAACTGCCTTACGACTCGACTGACTTCACTAATCTGGAAGGGCTTATTCATATCTACGCTAATATTACTGGCAAGTAGATGTATCTGCACTTTCTCTCGCATGTACTTAAGGATTCCTTTTCAAAAATAGGTGCGATATTCTTCATCCTGAATTATCTTTGCTGCCTTTAACCATTGCACAACTACTGTAAACTTGTGCTGGTAGGCCTTCCATTGTGACATCTTGTCCAAGCTCTTCGTGGCATATTTCTGAGTGAGCTTCCTACGGTCACTCTTCCTGTACCAAGCATCTACTCACTCAGCATCATAGAGATGGAGGATCTTAGCTTTCATTCCATCCCAATCATCAATCTGATATTCATTGAGGGATTCAATCAGTCGTCCAACTTGACTGCTACAGTAGTTGGTGATCCCTTCACATTTCTCCTTATCAGTGGTGATGTTGTACTGAGTGAGCAATCACTCATATGGCCATAAGAAGCGTCTGACTTTAGAATAGTGCCCTTTGAACTTGTCAGGGGCATCTCGGCTTCTATGACTGGGTAATATACATAGTAGGTGTTGCTCCTTGGGTGCCTACCATGATTTGTAGTGTCTTGTTGTATACTTAGGGATAAGTTGCATACTCCCTATGGGACTTGTTGTAATGTAACTTTGTTACTGAAACCCCTCGTGGTGGGCTCCAATTGTCTTCTTTGTAGATAAGATCAGTAGAAATGCTAAAAAAACGCTTACCAGACAACTAAATCTTATCTCCACGGATAGTAAACCTGAAGCGAGGTGAAGAGAGTACTCTTCCCTGGTCGAGTTGGTACTAGAAACAAGTATTAATCTCGTAGAGAGGGGTTGAGTATCAGGCATGTGATTCTTTCATCAATTGTCAATGAGGTTGAGGGTGATTGGGGTTTAGTAACATGTTGAGGGTCTGGTTTTCTGTTGGGGTGGTGTACGAATTGTACTAAAGTTAGTTGGGAAATGATCTAGACAACTCTCGGGTTGCTAGAAAGATACTCAATAGCGACTAGGGTTACTTCCCTAAGATGCACTCTCAATGGACTTCCAATTAGCTCCTGTCAATTAGGAATGCTCAATTGGGTAGGTAGCGTAAATTTGCTTCACTCTTGCTACTGATTCACACACGTCTCTTAGTTACAGAGAACAGTCTGTCCTAAACTGATTCTATTATGCACTAAGGAGTTGGCAATCAACTTCAAATGCTCTGCTCGACCCTTTCCCAAGGTACTAATGAACTATTAGGTCTCCCTACTAGCTGGGGATCTATTCCCTTTAGTTGCCCGCTTTGGAAGTTTCTCCCTAAAGGTGTCCTAACTGTCCCTATCCTAAGGGATGCAGTATACTCCTAACTTGGGTCTAAGTAGTTCTATTTATAGCGTGGGAAACTTCTCTACACAGCCTCACTGTTTGTTTGTAGAG
>JBBPRB010000473.1:0-15709 GCA_038092815.1 Hortiboletus rubellus | reverse complement strand
AGATAGTAAGTTTGCAAACCTTGACGAAAGTCGTGATTCTTGAAGATCCCTGAGGCTCCAGCAATTCGGACACCGTTCACTTGGATGCAACCTGCATGGCCAAGAAAGTATATGTTGGGTGCCAGCCAACCTCCGTGATACCTGCAAACATTGTGGGTTTGCTGTTCGAATATATTTAGCTAACTCACAGTTCCCAGAAGTAATTGGATGCTTCGTGGTTGCCACCGATGACGATCGTCAACACTGGTGCAACCTTTTCACCAGTGTAGTACCTAGAAATGTTGATGTGTCACCGTTGTGATCAACAAGCCGGTAGATAACAAGGTCGGGACATACTTGTAGAAGTCACCAAGCTGCCGATACTTTTGGGGTACAGCCATGCATTGCAGATCGCGATGATTTCGGACAGCTTGGAAGTCACCACAGATAAGGAGCAGCTCAATTCTGTAGTTATTCTTGTCCTCCAACGACTTGATCTGCTGGTAAATGGCATCGAGTGCACCATGACAACAGCCTTCAACAGCAATCTTGACATATAATCTTCAGTACACGGAAGTGCACTAAGAGCGCATCAATTTCACCTTCATGATCGCTGTTCGTGAACCACCATATGCTTACGTCAGCACAGCACACGACACAGACCAGGTGGCAAAGCTAGCGATGAGACTCGGAGGAAAGATTTGAGTGCAGACAACCTACTATCTGAGACCGCTGTTCTAGACCGGTATAATAAATCCTCAGGAATGGTGGATTATATGCTCTCAGGCAGCATGACTCGGACTCGTCGGGCATGTGTCCCCCTACCATCTACATAGTTACTGGTTTCCAAACTTCACGTCTGGGCTATTCAGGACGTTCCTGTGTCAATGTGCATGTGAGTCGTCATCCGCTGAGTCGCCGAGCCGTCAGTGCCACAACTCGGATATTCCATCTTCTTGGCTGGTGCACACAAGCCACCCTGCCAACCCCTACCTGGGCATTCGAGGAACCGGAGAGGCACAAATGTCACTAGAATGGTATTGTCCTCAGGCTTCGGGTATTGCACCCCAACGCGACAGAAATGTTTTTTTATATATAAAAACGGCATCAAGTGTAGGCAGTGCAGCTGTTTCTTCCCGAATTTTCTATTAGGAGGCCAGGTCCTTGATCAAAGTAGTGCTAGTTTCGGTGTGTGCCTTGAGTCACTGTTTTTCTCGGTGGAAATGCCAAGCAGTGGCACGAATTTACGGTAATCCGGCCCTCAACTGCGTCGCCAGATGGAGTGCCCAAGCCACCGAGGAAGAATAACAATGGATAGTGACACAATGATGACATCCACACACGGACCACTGCCTGCCACGACTCACACGCGGTCACCCCACACCGTTGTTCAAGTACATACTCAAGGCATGGATTAACGCATCCCTACTCAACGTTCCCTTTGCGACATGCAGCTCAAGTTGTCATCCAGATCGTCTCCAAAGTGGCGGCACAAATACCACCAGGACCCAGCTACAATATGTTCCTCTGTCAGCTATAAACTGCAGAACATTAGTTTTCGTCTTGCGTCAAGCTTGTGTATGTTGTTTTTACTCCGAGTGCATCCCAGCGTTGAATTCCCCGCCGTATAGCGGTTAACGCGATTGTCAGCGCAATTCGAAAGCGCCAAGTCATCCACCGATTGTACCTGGGGGCCAGCTCTCTAGGCGACGCAGGTTGCGTCCGATTGTTTGAATTCCTAGCCTCGCCTGCCGGTCTTCATTGCCGAGGGGGTCTCACTGAACTCTTTCTTACGAACAATGATATCGGTGCTCAAGGTCTCCTTGCTGTGGTGGGTTTCTTGAGAGGTAATACGGTCCTGAGAGAACTATGCCTTTCTGGGGTGAGTGTCACAAGCTTGTACCTTTTTTGACTCATTCAGCACATGCACCTAGAACCCTCTGACCACTGATCCAGATGTTATCGCCGAATTTGCGAGTGCATTGAATTCGTCCCATTTATGCACGCTGCAAATACTTCATAGCAGCTCCTTAGGCGACTCATTCGCCCAAGTCTTCCTACCTCGACTCACCACACCATATCTTCGAGAGCTGGATCTCTCTGCCATCAACATGACTCGAGCCATCGTGCCAACCCTCGTGGATTACGCGAGGTCAACTCGCTGTCGTCTGGAACGTTTGCAGTGCAATGCAAACAGCCTGACGCTGAGTGGGGCATGCAGCATTGTCAGTGCAATCGAAGAAAACTACTCATTACGGAGCGTCAGACTGGACGACCTGCACATAGACGACCATGCTGCTGTTGTCGCCGCCGAGGATAGAACCATGGGATGGCAAGCTTGCAATCGAGCTCTGTCCGTTGTCCTTCAGCGCAATTCGGCACATATGGCGCGGATCAAGATCGAGTCACTTGACCTTCTCCGCTATTCACGTGCCCTCTTCCTGCGCTCACGAAGGGGTGGAATGAAAAAGAAATTTGCCTCCTTACCCCGACCGAATGGGAATTCGCAGTCATTCAACACACACTCTCCATTTTTCGACCTACCAGATGAACTATTACAAGAGATTATCTCATATCTGGCCCCCTCGCTTTCACACCAGCAACGCATGCGGATCGTCTACTACGCAACGGATATCAATACCTTATTTCTTCCTGGCCTTCGGTCTAATGGAATTCGTGATCGGACGAAACAGCGGAAGGCTCATGTTAAAACTGGTCTCGGTAGGGGATCATCTTCACAGCAGGGGGACCCATTTGAGGGCTCATGGAGACCTCCCATGTGGTGGGAATGTCATTGCGCAACTGATCATCGTCCATTCTGCCGATGCCTGCGTAGGTGGAAGAGGGAAATGAGAGACATATGGCTGACCCGGGTGGCTTGCAATGTTTATGAGCATGTTCTTTGACACTCGCCGCCGTCACGATGCAATCTAGTACAACGGACGTCATTTCATCGCTACTTCATATGTATCCCATTGTCCCTGTCTATCGAACTACTTGTTTAGTTTGTATACAGTCCTATTATAGATTATCTGCTCTAACGATCCACTTGAGTAGCCACTGAGTAGCGGATTATTTGTGAAAACTGGCCCGTGCAACATTTTTTTCCAAATGCTGTAGCAGGTCCTGTGTTATGGGGTTGGGGAACAAGCACCGCCCTCCCTCCCCAGCCGTTAAAACGAGTTGGGCCCTCTGTGTGACTCGGATCATCCTCCCTCGTCAAGTCACTATTGGCGCCCTTCATATCTTATCTGCATCCCTGTCATAGCAACGCCATTCGTGGAATTGATCCCATGACACGCATTAATTCTGATCCAATCGCCGATTCAAGTTGCGGCCTGGGTAGCGGCAAGAAGAAAGCGCTTCTGATCGTCGTTGAAGACAATAGGGTAGAAGGTCTCCCTAGACTCCCTCACGCGCAGCGTGACGTCGAGAACTTGCAACGCCTTTTAATAGGTATCGTAAGCACCTGGCTGCTTCTGCTTCATGCTCGCTGATCGAAGCGCGTAGAAGTCTATGAATTTCCAGCAAAAGATATCGTGTTAATGATGGACCGAAAGTCTATCCCGCGGGAGCTTTGGCCTACCAAAACAAGAATAGTGAGATCCCGATATTCATTCGACTCGATTGGTGGGGGCTCACGATTTTCACCCCATCAAAGATAGCCCAAATACAGCTTTTCGTGCAAGGCGTCTCCGCTGGAGATCATCTCTTCTTTTATTGTCAGTATATTTTCTACCCACTTATTGCTCTTGCATTCTGACGTGCAACCATTCCCATTTGATAGACTCCGGTCATGGTCGCCAGGTGCCTTGCCACCATCACACCGAACCGGATGGGTTGGATGAGGGTATGTTACCTTAATGCTGTCTATCACATCAACCATTCGTGACGTGGTTAGGGATATATACCTGCACTGGGAAAGATATCATGGATAATGTAACTACTCCTGCAACGTTCTTTTGTAAAAACAACTGATCAGCCCCCCAGGAACTTAAGAAATGGCTAGTTGATCCACTCCCACAGGGATGCAAACTGTTTGTCCGTTGTCTTTACTACTGCCCATTAAGTCATGCCAAATATGAATGCCTACAGGCATTGTGGGATTCATGCCACTCTCACACGATTCTTGGTGGGCTGCTCACTCTCCAGTGATACGCTCTCTGACCATTACTTCTGACAGACCTTGACCACTATATTTGCAACGAACCCAGAAGTGAGCGACGTATGCGACTATGTCGAGAGTCTGGTTCTCAGTCGACGTCTTGGCGAGGTTTGTGAGATTATAGCCCTAGCCGGCATATAACTAACACTTTTGCTCAGTTCGTGCGAGGCGCTTGCGTACGTTTGTTTTCAGGCATGTTTCCTCTCGATCACCTTCAGATGTTTATTTAGGGAGGATCGTTGTGACTCCGACCTCGAAGAGTGTGCCCACTACTGCGCCTCGTAAATTTCGAGGACGACCGGTAGTTCGAGCCCCCGTATCAATCACTGCAGTCTCTGACGGGGGCTCACCGCCACTGTCTAAATGGATCCCCTTCTCCGTGGAGAGTATTCAACGCGTCCTTTCCCCATCTTCTTGGTTCCGATGCAATGGAAGGTGCCCTTTACAATCAGAAAGTGACGCGAAACGTGCTCATGTCGTGAGTGATGTCCCTTGTGCACTGATTTTGCTCACTGTTGCCCATAGATATCTCTGTCTGCTTGCAAAGATAACGAGTCAGCTTACGACGACGTTTGCAGTGGAACGATGACATCGGTACGTTACATTCTCAACTGCGAAAGAAAGCTATGACTGACCTGGGGGTAAAGTTTTTCGTTGATCATCTGAGTAAGCCGCCGAGCATTTATGTTGTCACTGTGTACTCACTGCTCGGTCAAGGGGTAAATCCCAAGTCGACATTGCTGGAATTGTTGCAGGGCATTAGGTTTGTTGCCCAGGATATTGCTAGCGGATACAATTTCACGATATATTCAACTAGACAACGCGTCGACAAGACCACTGCGGCACGCAAGGAATGCGCTAGGGGGACCAGAGCCATTTCTCGGCGAAGAACCTCTGCCAGTAGTCGAATACTCGGCTCGGGAATCGAGGCCGATTGGACTCCTCGGGTGAAACGCCGGGAGACCGAAGTCAATGTCGGTACTTTGGACGAATTGTTCACATGGTCAAGAACTCGACAAGAAGACGAGGCTGAGTTCTCTCAGAAACCGAGTGTGAGTTCCTTTGTGTATCGATATAGGGAACACTAATCAGCACCCTTTCCAATATTCGCAGTACTCTAGCCATTATCGATTAGTGAGTTACACTGGTGTGTTTCAGAGCCCCACTAATCGTCCCTCCATCATGATGTACATACTTAGAACCTCAACGAACTCATTGATCTCTGAGTCTCATTCGCTCGTTGATATATTTCAATCGTTTTCGATCGCTTTTTAATGTATACGTAACCATTATCTCATTGATACCCCTTGCTCTGCTTCAAATTATTTATTCCTATAGTGGGGTCAGTGTCCTTGTACCGCAAAAGAAGTTCTTCGTTTTTTTATTGCAATGCATTGCGCAGCCCCACGACACGCACGTAACCATCTTAACTCGCCATTAGTATTGTTTCCTGTGGCCCCCTGGCAAGAGTGCCTGGCCTTCTGTCGGAAAATACAGACTGAATTCTGCCCCGGAGCTTGGAGGCAGGCCCGCAAATGCATCACAAACGGCACATCAAGTGCGAAGAGATCCTGTGGAAATTTCGAGCAGAAAAGGTCATGTAGTATCACAGCCTGCGGTGTTCTAATGCTCCCTGTTGGCAGCGAGTTGGACCACTGCCTTCGATACGGCAGCCCGTTTTTGTGATCCTGGTCCATTTACATTTGTCGTACTGGTGCACAAACCCGGAAGACGGATTGTTTGCGACAACAGGGGAATGAGCGCGGGGCCAGTAAGTGGACTCTAACTCTTGGCTATTTCCCTTGTAACGACACTACTACTAGCTAGTCGGTAGATCTGCCATCCTCTGAGTCGCCTACAGGCAAGTAAACAATCTGATGGCAGGCGAGTCGGACTGAAACGCAGAAGGTCCGTTTTATGAGCTCTCAGGCTTGTACTACTACTGCCAGCATTTAGCGAAAATCAATTTGAGTGCTCCCGCTGAGCCAGGCCGACTCCCGTGCATCGTTAATGACTGTAAGCAGGGTGTTACAGCACTGACTTAAACTGACTCATTGAATCCCCCCGCTGACTCGGAGCACAGCGCAGGATCCATCATATTTCGGGGGGAGCACATACAACAAATTCTGGAAATCCAGGGGTTGGTTCAGAAATAGCTTCACCACCCTATCCCCGCTCAACCTTGGCTTGAGGTCTAGAAATGTTCTCCCCCAGAAAATTTTGCTCCGGCCTTCAGCCACACCCGGTCACCGGGACTATCCAGATCGAGCTTCATGTCCGTCGCGGTATAGTACATCACGCCCGTCGCCATTGGTGGATGCAAGGCAGAGCCACCCTGTGCTATCCTGGTACATAGCCCCACGCAATGTGTATCTCTTCCAAGGCTTGATTGATGTGGCAGTGACCTGCTTTATTTAAGCAATAGGGGCGCTTACTGCAGCTGGTGGGCGCTTCTTCCACATGCACGTTTTTGTTGAATTGGATAATTTCGGAGTAGGTGCGCACTGCCTGTGCTCTATGCTGTATACTGACATGTGCATTTGCAGCGTCTTTCCACCCACACGCTTTAGGCTGTGATCCTGTGTGTGATCATAAAAGCTTTCTGGATGGGGGACACACCCCACTCCCTCCCTCGGGCCCTCATCCTCAGTAAGGTCTGACTCGATCTTCACATAAGACCAGATTCCGTTTTGATAACAACCAAACTCTTTCTGAGGAAGATAACCCCAACCCACACCGACAACCGAGTCTATACATTCCGCGTCGCGACACTTGTGCATACCATCACTATGGCCATCCTCTCCAAACCTCTAAGAAAGAGCAGAGCTCTTCTGATTGCCATACAACACGTCCATCGCGAAGCTGGATCTAAATTCGGCAATCTGCCTAATCTTGATCTAGCCCATCGAGATGCCGAGGCGCTTCGAGATTTCCTGATAGGTACATGTCATCTCACTACTATCTGATCCGTCTCATCCATCTCAGCTTCTCATGGGTACCACGCGGATGATATCATTTTGATGATGGACGATAAAAATCATCCGAAACACCTCTGGCCCACCCACGACAGGATCGTGCGTTCTAGTTACCTTCCATGTGGGATCTTCGGTTCTGAAATGTTTTTGTTGTGTAGTTGCACCAAATAGATCGACTGACCAGCGACGCTCCTGAAGATTGCCACTTCTTCTTCTACTGTAGGCTCTGTACATTCATGCGAGAATAGCACGATAGCTCACAGAATACAGTTTCGGGACACTGCCTAAAGGAAGACTGTCCTGATCGTGCAGGTATGAGAGCAGACGGCAAGGACGACGGTCAGTGGAAGTGTTATGCTGCCCACGCTCACACTTACAGTACATTAGAAATTGTTTGCGCGGATGCGAAACCCATTCTTGATCATGTGAGCAACCTCGTATGAATGGTAACACAATCGACCTTATATCATTCAGGTTCTTCACGATCGTTTGGTCGAACCCCTTCAAAATGTGAAAGGCTCGAAATTATTTGTACGTGCCAGTGTACTGGGATTCAATCAATTCGTTCGTTGACATTGTGGCTAGACCCTCTTCGACTGTTGCCACTCTGAGGGCTTGTTGGGTATGTGATCCGCGATACACCTCGTCACTGCACTGTATCCATGACGTTCCTTCATTGGCAGACTTACAGAGGGGCGTCGGACCAAACAGGTATTCGAGGGTGTGGAAAATGGGCCCTGGTCAGCGGTTCAAGGGTCAATCGGTTACTCGACGTTACACTTTGAATACTAACATTTGGGATTAGATGTTTCGACCTTCATTATCGATCTCTGTAGGCGTTCTCTCGGTGCTCTTAGGATCGATAT
The DNA here is from genome assembly GCA_038092815.1 of Hortiboletus rubellus. Classification (NCBI taxonomy): domain Eukaryota; kingdom Fungi; phylum Basidiomycota; class Agaricomycetes; order Boletales; family Boletaceae; genus Hortiboletus; species Hortiboletus rubellus. The sequence continues at coordinate 7,724 of JBBPRB010000473.1, read as the reverse complement.
TTAAAGTATCATAGTTGATCTGGACAAGGGATATCGGCAGAAACACCTCAACGCCCCAGCGGTCCCACTGCCTCCGAGGCGATCCAGTACCAAATGGCGCAGTCCTCCGACATCCAAGACTAAGGAGGTAGGAGAGCTCAGTGTGGTACGCACCCCATCGCATAGCCTTCCGTACCTAATTAACCAACTTTCATTAGATTTGTTTATCTGCTTGCAGAGACGGACAGCTTGCACATGATGATTGCGAACAAGAACGAACTTTCACAAAGGTAGTCGGGCACTATCACATTTCAACCGGACTGACCACAGCTCTCATTAAAGTGTTTCATGGACGCTATGGCGGCAAAACCAAATATTACATGGACGGAGCTCCGTGATGAACTCAAGTGAGTCGATCTGCGACCTTGAAGTTGTCCGTTCAGCGACTGATACGATCTACCAGGGAACTCATCGCTGATATTCGGGCCAGGTACGATGAAATGTATTTGCAGGATTCAAGTTCTGAGAGCGATGTGACCCACGAAACTTGGACGCAAGAACCAAGGGTGAGTTCTGCCGAGGTGAAAGTCGAGCGGTCTCCTCACTTATTGGAATTTAGATTTTGACTGGTTCCCACACGGTATGTGTACCGTCGATGCACCCCCCCGGATTGATCACCCAATGCTCAATTTGTTTGCAGGACTTGACTAGAAAGGTTTCACTTTGATTCGCGAGAGCCATTTATTGACTGTGTATGTAACAAGATACCCGGAGAGAGGAGTACATAAACTTATCACCATTGATATTTATCTCCTGGTCGCAATGTTGTCATTACCCGTTGCCTTTTCGGTAGCATACGCCCATGATTTGCGTCTAAAGGACGATCTCTGTGATAGAGTACCAATCTGCAGAGGATGGAAAGGGACGTCCGCTTGCTCATCGCGACAATCCCAATGATCGATCATTGCGCAGCCGGTAAAGTCACCGAGATACACGAGGCTGATCCTATCAATTAATAATACTCTTGATCCAATGGAATTCCACCTGTAACGACGCAACCGCATGGCTCGTCGCCCGAGCGTCTAAGACAATGTTAAATGTTAAAGATATGGAGTTACTCACGAAAAAGCAGGATGACCCATGTGCCACCACAGTCATTGGTACTTCCGGATGAGTCCCGAGTGTATTGGTTTGCTAGCGGCGGGCCTCAAGTGAACGATGGAAACACACCAGGCATGGACGGCAGGTGTTTCAGCAAAAATTCTGCGACCAAGTCTGGATGTTTGAGAGGGGAATCGTGAGACGTGATCAGACAGGTTATAGAAGGACTACAAACACCCACACTGAAACATCCCTAGCGTCCAACGTCAACCCAACATTGCGTAGCGTTCGGCAAGACACGAGAAACGACAACAACCCCCAAGGTCATCGACGCCACTGGATGCTCTCCATATACTCACATCTCCAAAACATTGAGGAAAAGCCGCATGCGACCTCTTCATCGTTCGGATGATTCGGATTGATAATCAGTCTCCGAAGATGCGCGAGGGAGGCAAGGGAACGGAACGTCTCGTGCGAGAGAAATCAACACACTAGTATCCCTTGCATGTTGCTAGGCGATATACCAACTCGGGAAAGGTGCAAGCCCAATATCTGCCAGTCTGCATTGCTACAGATAGCTTGGGAAAGAGCCGTGAGACGGCTTTATGGTCACGATCCAAAAAGGGAAGTTGAATGCAACCGACTTTAGATTCGGGCAGGGGAGGGAACAACCATCCAGAAACAATTGACACTTTGGGTTGTTTGTATTGGTCAAGTATATTTTCAGGGTAACGATGTTGGGGTGAGCAATGGCCACAGGAATGTGATGGAGTTGGAGGGGAGTTCTGATGGGGCGGGAAGCCCGGATTTCCATCTGAACACACATAGATTCGGCAAGACGAGACCCGCGTGTTCCAATAAGTGCAGGGTGAGTTCCTGAATGCGGTGAGAATACCGATTAGTGACAAGCCATTCATGAGGGGATGGGGGGGATCTGTCAACAACATGAGTATCGTCTACATTGTCTGCGAAGATGTTTTTGCTACTACCTTGACCCTAGCTTCATCCACAGCATTGGAAAAACACCGAACGAGAGGAAGGAGTGAGTTCGAATGCTGCCAAAGACGGCCAAGGGAACGCTCCAAGAACGCACGACACGTTCGAGCCAGCGCAGCGAATATTCACCGTTCCTCCTGGGTAAGACACTGTCCGGGACCAGCAATGGATTCCGACGGTGGGCTGATCGGATTGTTGGAGGTGAACCGGGCTGAACCGATCGGGCAATGTCCCACGGTTTTGAGCGTCGGAATCACTGAAACTGACCGGAGTATGTCACATCCTCTTTGTCGACGAGTCGGCCACTCTTCCACATGTCCTTGATCGCGTCGCCGTTCCTCTCCAACAAGCCCTCGTCTCTCCATCGACCACATCGACTCGGATGCCGTCGAGCTCATCGGTGGTACCACCCGTATCCAGGAAGAAAAATCCCTCAGCACCAGGCTCAAGCGAGACGAACCCATTCCCTGCGGTCTAACGCGGATCTCGGCTTGACCAACATTGCACGCCTTCTAGCGTTCTCCGAGTCCGAAGCCATTTACATTATGTGACCTGAACTAGTCTACTCATTAGGTGACGAGCATTGCGCCACCTACTACGGCACTTTCTTCTGCTCAGTGTTCGCCGAACACAATATCCACGCGGCGTAGACTCTCATTTGCTCGTCAATGTTTTCCAAATCGTTTTCGAAGAGAATGCATAGCTTTCTATGTATACGTAGCTATTATCTCATCGATACCCTATCCTTGCTCTTCATTATCCCGCGAAAGAACTGCTTCGTGTTTTCACTGCAATGCAGTGCGCGGCCCCACAGCCCGCACGTAACCATCTTAACTCGTCATTGTTTCCCGTGGCCCCCCCAAGTTCAAGAGTGCCTGGTCTTCGATCGGAAAGTACAAACTAAATTCAGCACCGGAGCTTGGAATACAGGCCCGCCAATGCATCGCAACTACTGCACGTCAAGTGCGAAGAGATCCTGTGGAAATTCCGAGCAGAAAAAAAGGCATATGACACACTGACAGGCGATGCTTCTAGTACCCCTTGTTGGCGGTGAGTTAGACCACTGCCTTTGATGCGACAGCGCGTTCTTGTGATCCTGGTCCATTTCCATTATGTCGTGCTACTGGCACGAAGGAAGACGGATACGGTTTGCGACAACCGGGGGACGAGCGTGGCGCAAGTAAGTGGACTCCGTGATGATACTGAGGCTACTACCACTTAGTAGATATCTGCTATCATCTGTCAGAGTCGCCTACGGCTGGCCAGTAAACAATCCAACAGGTGAGTCGGACTGAAACGCAGAAGGTCTTATATGAGTTCTCAGGTTTGTGCTACCAGTATTCAGCGAAAATCAATCTGAGTGCTCCCAGCCAGGTAAGAAGCTCTCCAAGGTGTCGCAGCGCTGACTTGAACTGGTTCAATGATTGAACCCCCTGCTGACTCGAGAAGCACAGCGCAAGTCCATCGTATTTCGGGGGTGGCACTTACGTAGTACAACGAATTCTGGAAATTCAGGGTTGGTTCAGAAATAGCCTCACCGCCTTGTCCCCGCTCAGTCTTGGCGTACGCTTTAGGTCCAGAAACGTTCCTCCTCAGAAACTTTTGCTCCTGACTTCAACCACACCCGACGGGGTCCATTCGACAGCTGAACAAATTTGGATCATGAGCTTCATGCTCGTGTAGTCATCACGTCCGTCACCATGGGTGGATGCGAGACAGAGCCACCCTGCGCTACCCTGGTGGCCGCACTCAACTGTGACGTGTTAGTACATCTCTTCCAGGTTTGATTGATGCGGCAGTGACTTGCTTCCTTCAATAACTTTCTGCGGCTGGCGGGCACTACTTCCACTTGCACGTTACACTGTCGAACCGGGAAATTTCGGAGTGTTCGCTGCCTGTGCTCTGTGCTGTATACTAGTGGGTGCACTTGCGACGTCGTCCGACCCACACACTTTAGGATGTAATCCTGTGTGTGATTATAAAAGCTTTCTGAATGGGAGGCGGATCCCACTCCCTCCCTCAGGCCGCCCTCACCCTTAGTAAGGTCTGACTCGATCTCTACACAAGACCGTATTCCAGTTCAATAACAACCAAATTATTTCTGAAGACGATAGCCTCAGCCCGCACCCACGACCGAGTCCATATACTCAGCTTCGCGACACTTGTACATACCATCACTATGGCCGTCCTCTCCAAACCTCTAGGAAATAAAAGAGCTCTTCTGATTGCCATACAACATGTCCATCGCGAAGCTGGATCCAAATTCGGCAATCTGCCTAATCTTGATCTCACCCATCGAGATGCCGAGGCGCTTCGAGATTTCCTGATAGGTACATGCCATTTCATTACTGTCTGATCGATCTCATCCGTCTCAGCTTCTCATGGGTACCACATGGATGATATCATTTTGATGATGGACGATAAAAATCATCCAAAATACCTCTGGCCTACCCACGACAGGATTGTGCGTTCCGTACTTTCCGTGTGGAATCATCGGCCCTGAAACATTTTTGTTGTGTAGTTGCACCAAATAGACCGACTGACCAGCGACGCTCCTGAAGACTGTCGCTTCTTCTTCTATTGTTGTCTTATTAGGTTCATGCGAGAATAGCACGATTTAACACAAATTACAGTTTCGGGACACTGCCTAAAGGAAGATTGTCCCCAAGATCGTGCAAGCATGAGAGCAGATGGCAAGGACGACGGTCAGTGGAAGTGTTATTGTGCTCACGCTCATACTCATGGGTACATTAGAAATTGTTTGCGCGGATGCGAAGCCCATTCCTGGTCACGTGAGTAACTTGTATGAATGGTAACACAGTCAACCTTATATCATTCAGGTTCTTCACGATCATTTGGTCGAACCCCTTCGAAATGTGAAAGGCTCAAAATTGTTTGTACGTGCCAGTGTGCAGTGGGATTCAATCAATTCGTTCGTTGACATTGTGGCTAGACCCTCTTTGACTGTTGCTACTCTGAGTGCTTACCACTGAGGGAAGTAAAATCACTCTTAGAGAGTGTCTGGAGCTCACAAAATTAGCAGCCATATGATCAAATAACAAGCAACAGGCACTTCTATTTACTGTCATTACTTGTCACTGATTCACAGTTTTGGCTAATAGAAATAGAGGTTGATGTCTTTCAATTCTAGGCACCCTGACATTCATATGTATAATGGATGACTTGGAGTAACTTACATTAGGAAAATAATAACAATCATGCCCCCGAGCCTAACCCTAGCCCTTATTGCTAGTTCTAATCCCAATGTTAAAATTTTCAGTAATAAAAATATGTAACATAGGGGGGATTGAACCCAGGACTTCATTACCTTTCAAGGAGAGCAGTATAACAACAGGTGACATATTAACCACTACACCACAGAGCCTTGCATAAAATATAACATTGGATCTATATGACTAGTATATCTGTAACCTTGGCTGTTGTAACATTTTTTAGTCTGCTTTCAACACACTTCCAATACACTTTTCAGGTTAGATTAAGAAGTATTGCTGCAAAGTCCTGGACAAGATCAAGGGTGCTAATTATTACTGACTATACTAGAGTGTTTAATTATTAGTGACACCACCCTGTCCTTGAAAAGAAAAGACCACACAATCAATGACAAGAGCACTTATTTCCTTGTGATTGTTGACACAGTCACTTTTAAAAAGTGACTTTACTTCCCTCAGTGGTAACGGATCTCCAGTTCCTCACACTTGGGTGCGAGGGATTCTATCGGTGAAGGTAGCTGTCCAACTGGTAGGTATCATTGTTCTTCCTCCTGAATCCAAACTTCCTCACCTGGATCGATTCGGTACAGTGAGTTGAGGAAACGCTAGTACGTCGGGGTGGTGTGTGGCCGCAAACCACTGGCAAAACCCAAAAGGTCTATCACAGGGACACGCCACGTGGACGCTGTGCTGCCAATCTGATGTAGCACCACGAAAACTAATACACCATGGCATATAGCAGACCTAGGCACCAAGATGGACATAAAGAATCCGTTGATCGAATGGTACATGTACAGTTTTCATCGTCTTGTTTAGCGCAAACGCCGCGCGGGTGTGATCAAGACGACCAGACTCGTCCACCATATATTTATAGAAAGTCGATGTGATCTTGTTCGTCTCACGATCGTCCACCGCCCACATCGCCAGAACGGAATCCAACGAACTGCATCGCCGACGCGAGATGGATCGCCTCGTCCGGACTTTCTGCACCTCCGACAGTCGTGTGACATGCAGAGAGATACGCAAACTCTGGATTCTTCAAGTCGCATCGAATAATGCGTTTCGATTGTAAAGTGTCCGTCGCGTAGACCGAATGCCGACTCAAACGGCTTCTTTGGATTGGGGAGACCATGACACGCCAGGTGCACCCAATCATTCTTCCCGAGCTCTTCGATGACCCAGGAAATACAAGATTCCTCTTCATCTATGCGAGTGAATGTGGCAAGGCCATCCACGCGCTGACCAATGTTGTCCAGCTCCGCGCCGACCGACACCAGTTCACTCTCCCCAGCAGCTTCAGCTTGGCCGATGGCAATGAAACGCTTTTGTTGAGTTGCAGAACTTGATGGATCGGATCGTCTGGCACGAACAAGTGCAGTGAGGGTTGGGGTGTAGGATGAGATGTAGATATCAGGGAGGTTTCGGTGGCCCTTCCTATAGGGACCAGCAGCGTGCAAGGGAAGAACAGAGAACTCGGCGGTAGGACACCACCATACACGTGATTGAGCTGGATGGATCGTCTGGAGGAAGTCGACAATGGGCGAAACAATATGATCCCAAAGTTTGCGCAAGAAGGTGGCGAGCTCTCTCGTCACGTCAACCCTTTTTGCGCGTTCAGTCAAGGTATGGAGCTCCGTTGACATGTCTCGAGCACGTTCCTGCGTGATCCGCAATGAATATGGACAGGATCGCGATCAAGTAAGACGATGAGCGCGTCACAGTTATACTTGCTCACATTGACAATGATGACCGGTCCCCCGCTGGCCGCAAGTTGGAGATCGGGGAATAGCGGAGGAAGAAGGAAACGAGAGAGACCAGGTAGATCGCGAATACTGGTTACAACCTTGTGCATTGCAACATTGAGATGGCACAGGCGCTCATGTTGATCAGCACCAGGCGAATTGAGGGTATTCTGAATGAGAAAGACAACCCTCGTGAAATTGTCTGCCAGGGTCTTTCCTATCGGGCTAGATATTACAAGATCGTCAACTGGGGAAAGGAGGCGGGTAAGCTGGCCCCAGAAGACACCCCGACCCTGTTCGAGGAGCTCGAGTGCATGTGCAGGAGCACGTTCATGAAGACAGGCCGAGAACGCGTCCGCTGCGAGTGATGATGTGAGGTTCTTGAGGATGGCAAGGTGTCGAGGCAACGGTGGCAGTGTGACCAGATATTGAGTAAGTAATCGAAGAAAGGACTTATATGCGAGAAGTGTGGTGGGATGGTGGAAATGTTCAGCCGTACGAATCCACTCTCTAGCAGCAGAAAGATCTGCGGTAGACATGATTTGGGGCACATGTGCGAGCTGAGTGTACAGACTGAACACATCCTCTTGATCCTTCAGCTGCCTCAAACGTGCAAACCGATTACAGAGGTGGCATGCAAGGTTGTTCAATGCGTCGGATCGATCAGGGTGCCCTT
>JBBPRB010000472.1:0-15727 GCA_038092815.1 Hortiboletus rubellus | reverse complement strand
GCAATACCTCCACGGACGTACTCAAGAGATCCTCCACCAACTATCCCAGACCGGAGAAATACCCATAATAGACGATGTTGCCATGGGCCTGGATTATCTCGGTCCTGTTCTTGATGGCGATATCCAGGAGAATGACATCGTCCTCATGGTCTCCCTAGACGGTGCGCAGCTATATGAACATAAGGATTCCAATTGTTGGATTCTAATATGGATCTTTGCTAATTTATCCCCACAAAAGCGATACCAGAAGGCATATGTTCAACCAGGTGCATTCATCCCAGGGCCCAAGAAGCCGAAGAATTTGGATTCCTTCTTCTTCCCTTCGTTACACCATCTCTCCGCCCTCCAAAAAGAGGGGCTACAAATTTGGGATGCCAGTCGTAACCTCACTTTTCGGTGCAATCCCTACCTTTTATTCCCAACAGCGCATGGTCCCGGTTTGGTATATTGGGATGGAATGGTGGGCCACAGTGGCAAGAATGGGTGTCGTCTTTATTGTGGGGTTCTTGGACGTCGCAAAACACATGGTCGCCACTACTATCCGGCGCTCATCAAGCTGAGAGATCGGTGTCCGGCAGGTAGTGATCACCCCGACCTTGATGTCTTCAACCTCCCCCTCAGTGGTTCGGAAACTTATGCCAGCAACCTCCAGAGGCTAGTATCCTCTCCGAACCAGACTCAGTATGAACAACGCAAGACCGAGACTGGAATCACGAAAGCTCCGTTAATACTTGGGCTTAACTGTCACCGTTCTCTCGGAGTTCCATATTGCATGACCACCGACATCATGCATCTCGCAGGCAACCTTAGCGACCTATTGATTGCACTCTGGCGAGGGACTATTGACTGTGATGGGACAGATAGTGTCAAGAGTTGGGAATGGGCTGTCTTCACAGACAATGTGTCTTGGGAGAGATATGGTGCGTTGGTTGCGAATGCTGGTCCACATCTCCCAGGATCATTTGGCACCCGACCACGCAACATCGCCGAGAAGCTCTCATCAGGCTACAAGACCTGGGAATTCCAGCTTCATACCTTCGGTCTTGGCCCTATTCTCCTCTACAACATCCTACCGGACGAATACTTCGCCAACTACTGTAAACTCGTTCGAGGATTTCAGATCATGTGCCAACATAGTATCGAGAACGTTTCCCTTACAACTGCTCATGTACTTCTTTGCCAGTGGGAACGCGGATTTGAAGATCTCTACTACAAGTATCGAGAAGACCGCATTCATTTTGTACAGCCCTGTGTACATCAAGTTGTTCATCTCATGAGCGAAACTATTTGTAAAGGACCACCAATCTGCTATGCACAATGGACCATGGAGAGAACGATTGGCAACCTCGCTCAGGAGATTCGGCAACCATCGAATCCCTACAGCAATCTAGCGCAGGAAGGGGTTCGTCGCTGTCGTACCAATAGTCTCCTTGCTGCCATACCTAAACTTAGTGTTCCGTCCCGAGCACTTCCCAAGAGTGCAATTGACTTAGGTGATGGACTCATCCTTTTGCCAAAGCGTGATCGCTATTTTGTACTCCCTTCACCACTTGAAGCAGAAGCTCTGCAAAACCTTCTTCCAGAAGGTGCACCTCAACTCGGACGTATCAAACGATGGGGCCGCTTACGACTCAAGAACGGGCAAACTGCTAGGACCGCTTGGCGCGAGACCCTCAAAGCACAGGAGAAGCTTCGCGTCTCACGGAATGTTACGGTGTGTTTATTCATATCTACTAGTAGGCTCTCGACCGTTTCTTAGATTGTAAATTGTCTAGTTCCTACATGAGGGCCACGTGCACTTTGGTGAAGTCCAGTACTTCATACAACTTCCATATGAAGATGAAGAGGATGGGTGGACGTTTCATAATATTGCCCTTGTCAAGCTCTATTCGCTTCCTGAGCCTGAGCTCCTCCGATTTTCCTCCCAAACGCTTGCTGCCTGTGCTCTGACTGACGAACTCGTGGCCATTGGCATCAAGACAATTACCACTGTGATAGCAATGGTGCCAAGGAGACTAACACTTAGAAATGGTGAGGAGGTCGAGCGGTTCTGTGCCTTATCACAGCCTGGACTGGATGCATCAGTGTTGAAAGCAACTTATGACATTTACGAAGATGATGACGATGGTGGTGGTGAAGTAGAATAGCTATGTACTCGAACACATAATTACATACTAGCGCATAACACATAATGCAAAGATGACATATGTTCTTCGGCGTTTTCTGATGGAGGAGGAAAGAGACTCGAGTAGAAGTCGTCACATCCACCTCTCTTTCTTCCCTCCCACTGTGTGCCCAAGACAACGTCCACCATGAATACTTTGCATTTATCTTCCCGATCCTCCTTTTCTCTCACCAATGAGGATATCGACGAGCTTACTCAAGTATCCTCTTTTGTCAATACCCCTATCGACACTACAGCACATTTCGGACCACCGTTTACACAAAGACCACCAACTACAAATTTCTTCAATTACAATCAAGTGAGCTTCATTGTATGCATGTAAAAATCTGACCCCATCCATTTTAGGGTGCATATATGCAGGATCCTGCCCAGAGAATTCACGCACCAGAGGAACGATGCCAGAACCTAGAGTTTCAGGTCGTCGGCCTCAAAGCTGAACGTGACACACTCAGGTATTTAATTCCATCGTGCTATACAATGCATAAACATACTACACCAGGACTATGTGTCAGGATCTCTCTTGCTATGCATCAAAACAGGTCAATGCTACGCCCCATGCGCAACAATGGCCTGGGACTGCTAGCACACCTCGGCCCTCTCATGACTTGGGCCCAAAGCCCACCCCACAAACCCACCCTCACATTAAGTTTTGGAACAAGAGCGACTGGAACGCGTGGACTAGAAAAGCAAAAAACGATAGCCGTGACCCTGGAAAGGCCTTGTTTCTTGAGGGAGAAAATGGAGAACCAATTGATATCAAGACTGTCGGCCTAATTTGTGACAGCATGTGCCTTGCATGGAACGATCTTGCTGCTCAGAAACGTGCACCGTTTACATGGGGACGTGCTACTGCCAGTGCACATGACTACTTCCATTCGTACATGGAAGATAAGTGGCCGCTCTTTAGGCTATGTGATAATGGGTGGAAACTCGATGAATTAGCATCTGTCACCTACCCTGGATACAAGCGGTCGTACCTCGATGACGAGGGCAACTTGAAAGTCAAAGTGAAGACCGAAGAGATGGACTTGGACAACGTTGGGAACTCCGATCACCCTGGCAACGAGAACTCCAACGATATGAAGAAGACTGAAATCGAGAAAAGCAAGAGCGATGTTAGCAACCAGAAGCATAAGGCAATCAAGCAAGCGCAACGAGAGGTTCCCTCGAAAAGAAAAAAAGGTATTCCACCTCTATCTGCATTCCTGGTGCTGACATTCTCTTTCATCCAATGTCTTCTGGAGCAGGCAAGACGACAGCACCCCAACTGCCGGATATAGAAGCAGAGAGCTCAGAATTTGGCATGGGAGTTTCTGATCAGAACGCCCGTGCAGACAACACTACCTCCTTCAAACAGGACACTACCAGTGACTTTGCCAATGACTTCGACTCAGGCTGGGACTTCGGTATGAAAGCTACACACCCCACCACTGTCGATGATGGCAACGGGGCTACTGCTACCATAAACGGGGAAGATACAATTGCCACAGCTGCCATCGACAGCGAGGACAGTATGATTATTGATCCAGGCAGCAAGGAAATCCCCAGCAGCACCAGCCTTGACGGTAACACTGTGCCTACTGTGCCTACTGTGCCTAGTGACGTTGGCGAGGTGGAGATCGCTCACGTGACCATGACTAACGACAACGACAACGACAAGGTCTCTGGTACTGTGAACAGTGACCAGAACCCCTCTGCGACCAACAAGAACATTGACGAGCTCACAGGTAGTGGGGATAACGATAACGATACAAACGGCAACAAAATGCCCGAAGGCAGCAAGAACAAGTCCTCACGCAAAGAACGCCCAAAGCCGACGCTGAAGAAAAGTGTTAGATTGGTGCTGAAAAATCCTATGTAAGTTTTCCATCATTCGTTCATCAATCCCTTGGTTCTAACTATTGTAATTCATCAGCTCTGTTGAGTCTCTCTCTGAAGCTAAGGTCGATATGCCCAAACTCCCTGAACTCCCCGCTGTGATTCCCTCACCAAAACCCACACAATCGGACAAGGAGCAGGAATCAAAAAAAACGAAAAACGAAAGGCCGGATGCGAGTTTCATTAGAGAAAAGTGGACGGTAAGTTGGCATTGTTTCGTGGGCTTTTCATTTTGTCTCCATGATATCCAGGAATCTCTGCGCACATTGTTGGTTAAAGCAAGTGAACAAGGATGGCACAAAGGACAACTTCGAGGAATACTGGTGGACGCTCACAAAAGAACAATGCACGGTGCATCAGTCAAATAACTTGTTTCAGTACGTTATTAACTGACAAGCAACCACAGGCATATGATACAGAGGCAGAGTCCATCGTGCGTATTCTCTTGCTGAAGGGATATATACTAATCCCTTTGGCAGCGCCCTGGAAAAGAGTGGTTGAAGTTGGCCCATTCAAGTGGAAAGTTACACTAGCTTCAGCAATGTCGGAATTCGATCGACTCTGTAACGCACCCCCTTCTCCCCTTGCACTGTTTCTGTCACCTCGCCATCTGCTTTTGACCTAGAACTTGTCGACTCAGAAATATCTGAAAATGGCCGTGCTACTACTACTCCGAAAATACTTTACTGTTTCGTATGTTTTCGTTGATTGCCGTTTTATAATACCGCACTGCAGTAACTGTACTACCTACGCATATGTGCGCACAGTGGCGCATACATCTGTAAAAAGGAAAACTCACGGTAGTGATGCCATAATTATGTAGCTGCTGTTGTCACATGTCATACTCACATTTCTACCGTACGCTACATAGAATACCGTAGCCTCCTGCCCTGGTTATAGCATCTACATAGCGAACACCAAATCCAATTTATCAATGTTGACTACTGTTGCGACATACATGCCAACTAATACACAACACTGCGAAATGAGCGAGCCACCCAATTCATTCATCCCCATGCACTCTGTATTGTTCAAATGTATGTAGATTGATATACCTGTTCAAAAAAAAAGTCTCTGCAGCGTTCATGCTGCCCCCACGAAGCCAGTGAGGCTCGAGCGCACCACTCGGAAACCTGGGAACCAGGTGACATGGTTGAACAAGATCAGTGATTGGCACAACTGCTGCATTTGGAATGTGGTTGCGTGTCGAGCGGCCAAAATAGAACATTTTGACGTTGTTATCAAACGCACGAAGTGGCTTGAACCAATGCACATAGGTGAGCGGGTGTGGGTAAAGGCCAAGGTGAGGTGGTAGCCTGAATATGACTCGAACTTCAGCTGCACGCAATCCTGTCATTTAATCTTAGTTTTTTTTCGACCTGTGCAAATAATTGACTTGCCACAAAGCCCCCCTGTCCCTCGCTCCTGTCCGTCAATCTGCACCAGAACAGTATCCCACCGTGCTGGCATGGGAGGCTTGCGAGGGCCATTTGTACGTTCTGGATGCGAGCGTATTTTCATGGTCTCGTTGTCGGCTATATGATTGAGTGGTGGGAGTGGAATCCGCACATGGCTAAAACAGTCAAAGCGGTCATGGAGTGTCGGTTGGAAGGCCTGTGGCCCTCGAGAGGAAAGGTTAGTTACAAAAGTATGTAATGCTTCCACAAATGCGACAGCACCGTGGTGCTGGACCAGGAACTCCACTGGCCTGCTTGGAAAATCTGGATGGTGTGCAATGTGGTATGATGTTGGCGTAGCTTGGACCGCTCAGACAGCCTTCGGGTTTAAATTGTTGGTGTCATCGCTGTTCTCATTGGCCGACCGGCCAGCGCAGCGACTACTGTCGCGCCAGCTTAGGTACGAGTTGAACCATATGACTGCTTCCTGCCTGTTCAACCATTTTGTCATCTGCATAGTGTAGTCCTTTCGATTCATTGCAGCGTAAGCCTTCTTGGCAAAATCAATGTGTAGCTGCTCCGAATTTTCAGTGTTGAAGCCATCGAGGCTACCGAACAGCCGGATTGACTCGACATAGTGGACCAGCAAGTGAAGCTTGGGAATGTTGAAATGTTCACGACAGCCGAGGCCGATAAACACATCCTTGAGGGTGTGGAAATCATTGAGGGCATCCTGTAAGGCCTGTAAGGTCTCGTCGGTGTGGGAACGATACTGCGCAAGACAGATGAAATCAAGTAGTGCACGACTGGCACGAATGACGTTGTAGTCTGGTGTAGTACTGACCAGCGCAGTCACAAAAACCCGTTGGAGCTGTTTGTGATCAGCGCCAGTCCATTGCTTAACATCAGAAATGCCAGCCTTCCAATGTTGCAGTCCCAGATGGAAAGGTGTGGCTTGAAACCGACTGTCAAAACTCTTCTTGCCCGTGATGGCCATACACCACTTCTTGAGGTGATCCTTGATGATCCCTTGGTGCAGCTGGTGGAGTATGTCGGAGGTGATGCAGGTGAATATGTCGGAATGAGGCAGATCTGCCCAGAAGGGCGAGAAAATAGGGCGCAGGCCCTCAGCAACGAATTCGGGGGGATATTCTCCCGCTGCCTGTGTGTGGAGTATGCGAGTTGTTTGTGCTTGATTGCGAGATGGAAATGGAAAAGTGGTCCCACGTTGGTCAGCAGGCACATGGCACTTGGGACACCGGTTTTCGGCGCAACATGCAACCAAGCATTGTTCAGGGTGATCCCCAACGAACGCAGCAAGCACAGGGTATACTCGCCTGACTAGCCCATCAGCGCACACCATGTTGACGCCCTCCTGGCCAGCAGCTACAAGGGGCTGAACCAGCCACTTCATGCAGTAGTGAAAGAGGCGATATCGGGCCACGGAGTTGTTCTCGAACGTCTCGAGCTTCAAGACAGGTAGGTAACCCACTAAGATTGAACCGTGATGCGCAGGCTTACGACGGATATGTTTAGAGATGTTGCCGATGGTCAGATACACTGGCCATGCCATTTTGGACCCCTGAAATCGTGACAACTCTGTTTTGTCAGAGGCGAGAATAATGGGCGACATGGTTGCCCCTGCTGGCAGCCACAACTAAGTATTTCCTGTCAGTGCATGTTGCTGACAAGCCGTTTCACAGGTACTTACCTGGGTTTTCCACCACCAGTCCCCAGTCCACATCTCGTCATATCGGCGTGTTCCCGTGTGAGAGTCGCTATAGACTTTTTCAGGTGCGTATGCCATTTCATTCCTGAATGGTGCATTCCCGAGTAACTCACGCACGCAGGCCACAGGATCACGTAGCCACAACTCCAGCTCTTTGACTTCACCTTCATTGGCATCTCCGGCCTCACTGGGTCCTTCTGCATCACCGTGCACTTGTACCAGCTTGCACTGCCATTCTGGGCTGGTAGGAAGCTGGTCGATTGCCTTCATGAACGTGTGAGTGCTCTTATAGGTCGGTTGGGTCCGTTCGCGCGTCTGCACACACCAACTGTGAGTGCTATGCATTATATGGACTGACATGACTTACAATTGGCAATTTCAGGAACTCGTCTGTAGCTTGTTGATTCACATTCTTCACAAGCCAGTCGGCCAATTCCCACTCGCTATGGTCTGCGAACGGGGCATAGGTACCTTTCCCTGATACATCTTGTAATTCTTGCATTGACTCAAACGCAGTTTTTGCTGATTCAAGGACATCAGCCGCAGATCCCTCATCGAACACGCGTACATATCTTGGAATTATTGGTTCCTCGTTAGTGCGTTCATGGATTGGCCCGTCATCATCGTGGAAGAGATCAGGATGTATATCAAGGTTGGAGATGTTGGCATTAGTGTGGGTCTTGACTGGGTTTCGCAGGACCGCTGCTTGGCAATGTGGTGAATGCCCAATATGACGTCGTACACCAGTCTGTGTGGGGAATGCCTGGCCACAGTGGCCACATTGGTTTGGCGCAAATCGGTCAGTATACTCAAAACGAGGCATGGTAAGAGAAGAACCAGAGAAACCACTGGCGAGGCACCAAGCTCTCTAACGGAGTGCAATGGTCTCCATATAGGGTCTCCATTCTCTTTTCGTCCCTCATACCGATCGCGTACCTATCACGTCCTTATTACTTTCTTTCCAGGTTTTTTTGGGGGGGCCGTCTTTTTTGATGCAGTAGCCGTCTTTTTTTTTTTAGGGGGGCCATCACTTTTTTAACCGCCACTTCTTTGATGCAGGGGCCGTCACTTTTTTTTCAAAGGGGTTCCTTGTGCCCTGTCACCTAGCCGACCTATTTATGTAGGTGCTGTCTCTGTTTTTACTACCTTGCCGTGCTCATTGACGCTGAAACCCATGCAGTGCTGATGGCTTCACAGTTGCCAGTGACTAGGATTGAATCCAGTCATGGTCGGGTGCGCTGGCCCACCGAGAAGGTGCAGGCGATGTTAGGTGCGGCAAACAGTTCTCTCTCGGTTTACTTATTCACTCATGTCCTGCAGATGAGAACGATCATGCCCAACATGCATCTGAGCAGCAGGCTCATGCCAAAGCAAAGAGGCGTGAGACACTTGCCCACAAACGCAAGCAAGTCAACAAGGCGGCAGAGTCGGATCCATTCATGGTTGTGACTTTAAAGGTACCTTCCCGCACCCATGCGGGAAGGCCTGTCAACCTTGAACCAGACAACGCGGTATGCACTGCGCCCGCAACAGACACACTGCTAACCCAACCCTTGCTTACTAGTTCACGACAAGGAGCGTTCACTCGAGCATCCGCTCTACCAAGTTTGCCATGCGCCCTGCCATGCCCACAGCACCGTTGGTGGTCCGCCAGAGCAGAGTCCCACCAGCATCCAGCGTAGCCAGTACTGTCAACAAGCAAACTGTATACGAGGATTCACAGGTCAAATCGAAGGTTTGTCCAAGCGCTACATACAAATTACATGTCTGACTAGCGGCTAGCCTGCAAATACTGCAGGCATTGTCGGTCAAATGCCCACCCCACCCACCAAATCGAATGGACTGAAATGTAAGAAAGCATATTTCAACGTCCTGGATGTGAGTCCACCCAGGAAGCGGGTGCGTGCGCGGGACTCTACGCCATATCCCCCGTAAGCTAATGACCATCTTGTACTCATATCATGCTAACGGTAACCAAGCAGCGAAAGTCAGGTCGTTGGCATCGAGCTGGGAGTTCTCAGCATTGATGATGAGAACGAAACTGCCGACGAGGAACCACCACCAAGAAAGCACAAGCATCGCTCAGTGGTCTTGAGCGATCATGAGTCCATTGACTGTACACCATTGAATTTAAAGACCACACGTGGTGGTGATCTTGTAGGTAGTGTACGTCCAAAGGCTGCTGACTACAACAGAGGAACCCGAAGCATCATTCAGACTGCCATCGGAATTTATTGCGCGACCTTGCTTGGCAATGATCCATTTGCCCCGCCTGTCAAGGAGATTGAGTGGGCCAGAGCGGCATGGAAGAAGGCCTGTCATCACCACCATGTTGATATTCCGCATGATGTAGGAGTGCTGAAGTTGGTACGCACTTCCTTTTTATGGCCATGTGGGACACGAGCTAATTTCACCATATCAGATCACCGCCCGCACGACTCATCTACGGGGCCAATTCAAGTCAAAGGCCCGTACCATTGTCGGGGCAGTATATGGGTTTGATACCGGCCCAGATGACAGCACTGTTGACCACAATCGTGCACTGTTCCTGCAACTGAAACAGAACTCGGCATTCATATTCCGGGTGCGTGCCACTCAGGCTTATTGTACAGCTGACCACGCTCACGAATGCACGAAGTTCCACGGTGAAATACTTGATGAACATACCAGTATATACATGACGCCTGCTATCCAGCAAGTGATCAATGCCGTACTGTTCAAGAACTGGAGTGACGACGGCGTTCGATGGGCGAAATATTACAAGCCCTTCCCGATTGCAGGATTTGCACTAACCCTCACTGCTGTACGTTTCGACTCATACCAAGGCTGCGCTACTGACTACATAGAACAGATTGAGTGTGCAATCAATGAATGGGAGTCTGGAGTCCGTGAAATGATTGTGTTCAAAGAACAGGAATACTCCGTAGTGTTCAAGAGCCACCTGGCTTCGCTCAAAGAATTCCAGACCATGACAGCCCCGATAGGACTACTCACGAAGCTACTCCAACAAGCCTATGACCATGGCTGGTATGTACTACTTTGTATCTGTAGTTGATATTGTTGACGTGAGATGTTGTCAGCGCACACGCTGATGTTGTCAATTCAGGTATACAAACAGACAAACCCACGAGAGCAATACCCAATCGTGCTTTCCTGAAGGCGATAGATGAGTACAAGCGCACAGAAGGTGCCACAGACCAACACAATGACACGGAGTCAGAGGACACTGATGGTGAGGAATCCATTGACATGGATGTTGGAAACAGGCAGTCAGACGATGGGGAATCAGACCCGCACCCCAGCAATGATTCAGAGGATGAGCAAGCAGACTTGGAGGAATCAGATGATTACTGAGTTTGTGGATTTTTTGACCGCATAGATACCATATAGACATGTTTGTCATTGCAATAGCCAACATTTTCAACAACGTTGAGTCCAGTAACTACAATGTTTCAACTACATTGTTATATAAAGTGATTGTTAAACATTCATTTGGTTCGAGTGAGGCCTACCATGAACTATGGGTTGTATATAGCTAAAAGTGAAATGCAATATTGTGCTACAACGGACTACATAGAGCCATGTTGACACGTTGTGGGTTGTGACAGTTATGTCACAGGTTGCTATCATAGCATACATAGAAATCATGTATGTTACATTGTGCTTTGTTGTAGGGGGGATGTCAATGGTGCTACTAGTGCTATATGTTGAACGAACTCGTATTACACGGTAGTAGTTCATTTATAGTAGTTAGTTCACATGCACTTCATGTAGCGTATATAACTTTCGGACTCAGTCAACTGAGTTCTAATTGACTCTTGACCAGCAACCGCTATCATCTCTGAGTTATCACCCACAGCAGGTAAGCCAAGTAACTGCGTACTGCATGCTTCCGACAGGTTATGAGCCCTGGTGATTGTGCTGTGCGACTTGTTCGCCGCCATCACTTGGTTTCACCTGCTCCTGCCCTTAGATGCGCTTTGTGCTCTTTGGTGCGGTAAGTCGCGTTTTAATGCGTTCTTACACTTGAACACATGCGACATGTCGCGCCCTATGCGTCCTTATGCTTGGGCATATGCGACCAGATCCTGGACATAAGGGGAGACTATGTCTCACCGGTCCAAGGACTCTGAGAGCGTAATGAGCGTACCTACGCCCCTTCCCTCTTCTCTCTTTATTTTAGTTGGAAGTTAACTGACGCCTCTTTGTCCTAGACCAACCCTTTCTCACTATGTCCTCAAAAATCGATACCTCCAACGCCAACAAGGTCCCTGACCTCACTGGCCCCAACTACCTCAAGTGGCGCTCCCTCATGCAGGCCTATCTCTGGACCCTCGGCGCCTTCTGGGCTATCACTACGGAATGCCCCAACAAGCTCACTGAAGGAGAGTCCAATCGGGTCCTTAACCAGTCACGTATTGACGATTGGCACACCGCCAATGAGAAGGCCCTCGGTGCCATGGTCTTGAAGATGTCCCCGGCCCTCGCTCACCCTTTCTATAATGCAGACTCGGCCAAGGACGTCTGGAATGCCCTCCAGGCGAAGTTCTCCACCCCGTCCACTGCCTCCAAATACTTGGAGTTTAAAGCAATGATGGATACCATTATCCCCAAAGATCAACACCTTCAAGCCACTTTTTCGAAGTTGAAACAGCACTTCGACCTCCTCCGGACCTATCAAAATGAGGTCCCCGCTTCCCTCCCATCTCTTATCATACTAGCGAAATTACCGCGGTACATGGACGTGTTCACCCAGCTTCTGTACATGTCCACCTCCGGCACCACCACCTCCTCCGTGAAAGGAAAGGAGAAGGATGACGAGGACCCGACGAAACTCCCCACCCTCGATGAGATCGAGCGGATGACTCTCGTGGCCTGGCAGCAGTATATCTCGAAGCGTAAGCCCAGACAGGACAACCACGCGAGAAAGATCTCTGCGGTCAAGCGTAAGCCTGCGGACCCCCAGTTCCAGCAGCAGCAGCAGCAGCGCCCACAGGGGCAGCAGCAGCAGGGGGGGAATCAGCCGCAACAAGGAGGACTGCAGAAGAAGAAGAAGAAGACCACTCATGGTCAGTGCTCCGCACAAGGGCAAGCGAAACAAGACGCTCGCGCCCAACGTCGCGAAAACACCCACTTCAACGACGCCAGTCCCTCCTTCGCCTTCTCCGCCACCACCATCATTGACCCTGCCATTGTCGAGACCGGACCCTCTGTCGTCGACCCCCGTCGACACGCTCACACCACCGGTGAGGCCCATTACGGCCCACCAGCTTTTCCTCAGACGAAGAATGCGATATCACTCGCTCGACACCTCGAGATCACTCCCACCATCGAGACCGTAAGATGTCTTGATAAGGTCGCGAACCGTAAACTCACTCGCACCCCCATTGTCAACTCCGGCGATTACAACTTCGGTGCCCCCGGTCCCTCGTGTCCACCACAATACAAGGACCACAAGGCGGATTCCCCAATCCACCGCCTCCCTTCATCCTTCTTGGGCACTTTTGGAGGAGACGTTCCCTCCTACGAGGATGCGATGGAAGACGATTCGTCTTCGCTCCTCAACCGACTTCACCAGTCCATCCAACCTGCCGCCCTCATACAAGTGGATGATGAAGACGCTGTCTCCATCCACTCTGGCCAGGCAGAGGCTGGCGAATTTTTCGCAACCCAGGAGGACTTCTACGCCGAAGAAGAGGAAGAAGAACTCCCTTTCGAGGAATACTTCAACTTGGACAGCAGATATGAGGATGAAACGTACGTTCCTTCCTCGTCCCTCTTACATCTCCCAGACACTGATGAGTGATTCCCTTATTCGCCACAGTATGTAGAGTACATTCTATCGTCTGTCGTAGATAGTGATGAAATAGACATTGTCTCTACGCTTCCTTACTCCCTGTGTGATGGTTGTGAGAACCACAAAACCAAAGGAAAAGGAAAAGCGTATGCACAAAAAGAGGACACAGAAATGTGGCTCCTTGATTCTGGAGCTTCGGCTCACTTTACCAACAACTTCGACGCTTTCATCGAGTATCAGGCCTACCGCGAACCTCGCTACACCCAAACTGCGAATGGTAAAGCACCAGTCTTAGGCGAAGGCAGCGTCCTTATCCGCTACAAGGAGAACGTTGTGCGACTATCGCCAACAATCTACATGCCAGATTGTACTATTAATCTGATCTCTCTTGGCACCCCCCTAAAGGACAACTGCCTACACGCAAGGAGCACAAAAGGCTTCATGCACGTCATTGATGACTGCACCAAACGCGACCTGATCAGTTTCCACTCCCATGGAAACAGTACCATGTACTGGGTAAGAGCCCCTATCGTCCATGATCACACACGAGCAAATGTCGACATGATCACCATTGATTATGAGCTGCTCCATCGCCGCCTTGGGCACCCTTCAAAGGATGTCTTGAGAGCTGCGCGAAAGCACATTAAGGATTTCCCAAGCGTGACTATTCCGCCTGTGGAACCTGTTTGCCCTGGCTGTCAGCTAGGCAAACAGCCTAACCGCCCCTTCGTTGCGAATGATACTCGCGCGAAAAAACCCTTTGAACTTGTACACTCTGATCTAAAGTCCTTTGAGACTGAATCATACCACAGATCGAGGTACATCATTGTCTTTTATGACGATTACACGTCCCAAGGATGGATTAAACCCCTCCGATCTAAGGACCAGGCACTTGGTGCCACAAAAGAGTTCATAAAGTACGTCAGCAATCAGTACTCCACCTCCATAAAAGGATGGATGTCCGATGCAGGGGGAGAGTACAAATCAAAAGCCTTCGGGCAATTGATGCACAACAACGGTATTCATATTTATGAGTCTGCGCCCCATACCCCACAGCAAAACGGACGAGCTGAGCGATTTATCCACACTTTAATGGACAAAGCTCAGGCCATGCGTCTTCACGCTTGCCTACCCGATTCTTATTGGGAGTTTGCTATACAGCACGCGGTACATGTGTACAATCGCACTCCCAAACGAGGTTTAAATTGGAGGACACCTCATGAACTTTTAAACAAAGTTCCTCCTACAATTTCTCATCTACGCGTCTTCGGATGCGCTGCGTACATATGTTCACCTCCCAGTGGACACTCGTGGGGGTAAGCTGCAGCCCAAATCGCAGCTAATGATTTATCTTGGCATCGCGCCAGGTAATGAGCGCAATTATCTATTCATGCGCCCCAACAATGCGCTACACACGTATGCGCATGCCATCTTTGATGAAAACCTATTTCCCAGGTGCTCAGGGGCTCGGCCACATAAGCCGGTAAGCGCACCTCCGCAACCCCACAAGCATCCGAGAAACCCCTCGCATCCACATTTAGATGAGGAAAGCGATGATGCTGACTTGCCGGGCCCTTCAGAGCGAAATCGCTGTGCCCCTTCAAACCCAAGTCCCCTATCTTCTGAGCGAAACCCTTCGCCTGAACCAGTTGCCCCAGAACGGACACCCTCTCCTCCTCGTACCCCTCCTAGGAGACTTCCTTTTTTGGATGCCCCTCCTGCCCTACCACGCCGATCTGAGCGAATCAGGCAACCGCCTCGTCGCCCTGGCAACATTTATGGAGAGCGCCGTAACCTGGTGCAACAAATTAAAGAAATTGAGCGCGATTCGTGATGGAAAGACCTAACTGGTCAATCCACCCCCTCTGCGCCAGAAACACCCAACGTTCCCGGTGCCATGCCTCCATCCCCCACTCCTTCTGAAGATGATGTTGAACGCATGATCTGGGAAGGGGGAGACGCTATGGTAGTTTACCTATGCGCAAAGGCAGTACCCCTAGACGAAAGGCCTAACAAGCCTAATTATCGCGAATGGTCCTATAAAGACCTCCTTCGCCTCCCTGAATCAGAGCGAAAGCAATGGTTCAAAGCGTGCGAAACAGAGCTTGATATGCTCAAACAGCGAAAAGTCTTCGAGGTCTCTGACCGCCCCACTGGCCGAAAGGTCATTAAGAATCGCTGGGTTTTTGATGAAAAATCCGATGGCCGTAAACGTACCCGACTCGTAGCGAAAGGCTTCTCGCAAGTCGAAGGTCTTGATTTCGATCAGATCTTTAGCCCAGTTGTTAGATTCGAAACCGTGCGATGTATGCTCGCCCTAGCCGCCTTAGAGAACTGGCATTTGTCTGGTCTTGATGTGCGCTCTGCCTATCTATATGGCAAACTAGATGAGGAAATCTATATGGAATTTCCAGAAGGCTTTGCGCCTCCTCATCTTAAGAACAAAGTTCTCCGATTACTCCGCGCCCTATATGGGCTTAAACAAGCAGGCTTAGCTTGGTGGAATGAGCTCAACCAATCAATGAGAGAACTATGCTTTGAGCGACTGAAAACAGACGCCGGCCTCTTTATACATATACAGAGAAGCAAACCAAATCGTCGTAGCTATAATCTACGTAGACGATGCTCTCTTCTGTGGTCCCTCAAAAGCCTTTGTAGAAAAAATCAAGGCTGCCTTCATGAAAAGGTGGGAATGCCGCGATCTTGGGGAAGCACGCGAATTCCTCCGAATGAATATTCAT
>JBBPRB010000471.1:0-15743 GCA_038092815.1 Hortiboletus rubellus | reverse complement strand
TGCTCAATCTCAATTCTCTCTGATTGTACCCCCTCCACAAGACATGGCTTTTGATGGGGAGGTGCCGGGATTCAGACGTGAGCCTCCTGTTGTCTAAAATTACATATGGTCACCCCTGTAGAAGCACCACCAAACTACGTGCATAGTTTGAATTTTCCGATGCTGACCCCCACAACGTGAGTAGTCCATCCATGCATCGGACGTCCATGTCCTCACGACACTCCTCGATCAGGGAGAATTGGCATTTACGTCAATTTTGTGCTAGAAATCATTCAAATCTCGAGCGCGTCCCATTTCCCTGGCATGAAAACCGGGTGGAGTAAGATATCCAAGCTGATTATGCTTGTCGATCTAATCATTTTCTCTATCCGTCTCAGTACTGCCCCTGCCATTTCCACTCATGTGAATCAGTAGGTATCGATGAGATGCTATACAATCCTCATACCTGATCATGGTTCGCGGTAGACAAACGTCACACAATTCCACATTATTGTGGCCGACTGAGATACAGGCGGTCTCGGGACCATTGGCTAGCCCATCCTCGCGTACCGCTGTGACACACGATGATTATATGACGTCAGCTTCCCGTTTCGCCTGCGACCCAGGTCCATATGGTACCTACTGGGATAGCCACACCGCATTCGGTTCCCCCTGGATATTGTGGCCGGATTCATCGGATAGACGCTTGCTCACCCACTCCGTTGGACAAGGTATTCGCGATCCCAGGAATCATTTTCCTGATGAGCCGAGCACCCACCGATCTCTTTCACACACAACATATTCCCACTACCCAAGCGCATCAAACGACCAGAACGTCACAAACTCGTTCATCACATCCCACCTTCCTTCATATGGAGTATCTAGTCCATCTTTGTCTCACTGGTGCCCTCGCCCAACACCAATTGGGTATCTTGAACCAGATCCTCATGTTCGTCTCGTCCCTCCTCAGGATTCTACTGCTTTGTCTCGCCGCAGACGAGGCGCGCGTGCAGTTGAGTATGGCGGGTTATGGATCGACGAAGAAGAACTCCTCGGAAGTCTGACGGAATCCGGTGGAAAGCTTAACGTTCACCAGTGCCTCTGGGAGGAGGATTACTCGCCATGCCACCTTTGGATCAAAGGCGATAAGTCCTGTATCAATGCGCATATCCAAAAGTGGCACAGAGGAAGGCCCGGGGAAAACAAACTCGAGGTTGACTGTCGTTGGTCGTCCTGTGGAAAGATGATGCTGAAAGAGTCGATCTCGAGGCACATCCTAAGCATCCACCTTGGGGAGACGTGGAAGTGCCAGGGTTGTGGGAAGGGGATTGCACGGAAGGACGCCTATGGGCAACATGCTGTGAGATCGGATTTCGAGGGGTGCCAAACCGCAGGCGCACTGATCACGTACTCTGTCGATGTACGGGTGGTCGAGGCTCGTGCTGCTCTGGATAGTGGAGGAAGACTGCGGTATGCTGATGCATAAATATGGACTACTTTCACAAACAACTTTTTTTGTTGTTTTTGCTGTCGTGGTGTGCACTAGAGACCGGGATCCGCTGCTGCGAACAGGTAATCGCACACATATACCAATCTAGTACTAACAGACCACGTTTACTATTTAATTGATCAAGACCCATGTTGAATCTGAGAGTGAAAAGCACAGCACTCCTTGCGGTTCAATGTCTGCTGGAATGCCTACTGCATCAGTTCCAGAAATGGGTATCCAAGCTGTCGCTGGAACCCAACACCCGGGCTGCAGCACGACCGACTTCCTCGAATGGGCCTCCGCAACTCAGAACTAGATGTAGGGCCGAACTTCATCAGCGGGAACCTTGTTTACAAAGTTGGGAAAGTGTCTCCCACGTCTCAAGAGACCGATTTCAATTCTCAACCCCTGGCAGTGACCTTGTGAACAAGGTAACATTCAAGATAGGCTGTCATGCCCTGAATTCCGTGACCTGAGGTTGCCTCGAGCTTAGAGCGGCGCTGTAGGCTCTCTTCGGTCCCATGTGGCTCATGACTTGTACAGTAACTAAATACGGGCCCGAAACCAGCGCAGCCGGTGATGCGTGATGTCTCTGTGGTCGAGGTCTGCCCTAAATTTTCAAGCCGACGGACTAACTGCAATTGGGTGTCTTGACACTCGATGTTGTACAGCATTAGTCTGGACCAGGCCCACTGGTCTCTGAGGCAAGCCGTCGATAGACGGCATAGCGTCACGGGACCATTCCATGTGCACCGCATCGCAGGTGCATACGTTTGGTTGTTGGCACGGGCAAGGCTCAAGTCAATGCGTTCGAGCTCGGAAGTCTGTGGGAGTAAGGTCCCCCTGGCGTAAGAACGGTTCCAGGGGAGATGGGAAATGTACAGTCAACGTTCGCCGTTAGGGGTGGCGATCCACTAAGTCGATGACAAGAGCATGACATCGTGCAACTGTCGGAAACGTTAAGTGCCTTCGATATGTACCAACGTGTTAGAACTTGTGGGATCCACCGACGGAGGTAAATCCGGAACTTAAGAGGCGAACAAAACTGTACCATATCCATATGGACACTTGAAATAACTGGTTATGTGCCAGATGAGACTCGGGTTCTGCGTCCCCCATGATCGTGGGAACTAGCTCACCGACGATTGATCGATCTGCTCATTCACAGTCGCAAAACGTGATATCACAGACCAAGATGAACTACACTACTTGGCTCGTCTACTATCCACCCGAATCAAGTTCTGTCCATCAAGTCGTCCACCGTGACCTCACTGCTCCATGGACAAACATGCCACAACCCTGGCAACGTCTCTTCGTCATGGCAGTTCTCAAATCCAATCCCGTCCACCCCGTAGCAACGTGAAAACGCAGCCTATGTAATTGGAGACGTCGTTGAGTCTGAGTACACTAAAAAATCTGCCATCAAGCCGCTTATTACCTCTTCATGGGCATGCTCGTCCATATTGTTGCTTAAGCGACGGCCCATCCGCTGGGTGTCACGTTCACCACCCATCTTACACCGGCTCCATGCTCGCCGTCGTCGGTCTCACATTCATTCTCCCACTTGACCGCTGGGAGCTTGGTGGTGGAGTGCAGCCTAGGACCCATCGGATCACTGTTCCTTGCACTGCATGGTGGAGGTGAGTGCTTTCAGTAGGCGTCAGTCGTGCGATCGCTGAGGAGGAACTTCAAACGTGGTTTGGTCCAGACTGGGATGCTTATGCAGTCAAACGCCCCTCGGCCCGTTATTGCGACGGTTATAACTCGCCTGCCACCTCAATAGCAAGCTCACGATATCAGAACAAGCCATCTGCCTTAACAGTGAACCTGCTGCTCCCATAGCAATCCGCCGCCTTGAGAGCGATAAAGTCCCACGTTGAACGGATGGATACCGAGGACGAAGCCCAACTGGTGTAATAACCCTACTCGATCTCAGGTATGATTTCTGTTTCACCTTGTTCGCACCTTGTTGAAACAAATTCCCCAGCGACACAAAAATCACCGTGGAATCGCTTGTGTCTGATGTGACTTCGCATTCCTCGCTCGAAAAGAGTCCCCAAGGCAGACGCTCCCTTTTCCATCTCATAGTACCACGCTCACGAAGGCATTTCACTCTCGCGCAAATTGCTGTGATGAGTGGAACAGACGACATACACGCAGAGGTGGGCAAAGGGAACTGCATGGTCAGGGAGAGTGAGATATGGAAAGCCGCCGGCTAGGGACTTCTCCGATTCATGGCAGAGAACGGCGCGGAGACAGAAAGATATACCGGCAGAAACTTGCTCGTATTGGATAACATGCTTTACGCAAAAGGAGGTCAGTTTTCTTTTCTTGCTCCCTGCATCGGTTGCGCAGAGACCCTGACACTCCTACAGACAAATCATCTGCGATAAAAGCCCTCGCAAAGGCTCTCGCATGATCGCATCCCCTTACTTGTCGGAGGGTCCTGCACTACCGCATTCTATCGATCTCCCTTATACATCGCGCATGTACTCAGGGTAACGGTGCCCTCGTCGTGGTCCAGCTCTTGGAGTGGATATGTGAAGAGAGTAGTGACAAGCAAAAGACCCAAGTCAGGGGCTGGTTCAACGACTCTTTGTGGCTTAGATGAAGGACAGCGAAGCAAAGGATAAGAATGCTGTAGAGCAAAGATCAAGGCTCTATCGCAGGTTTGGCATCCATACCTATATCAAAAGCGCCACCACACCGCAAGGCATTCCCCTCCTTGGCGCTGACGTTTGTTAACCATGTCAAGGAAGGAGGGATTCGTTTGTTTGCTCATCCATGAAAAATCATTGCATGCGAAGCATGCCCATCGTTCGACTCGGTATGTGACACGAGCTACTCACGGGTTACCGGTTACCCGCGCCATTCCCTAAGTCTGAATTCCATGGCGGTCTGAGCCAGTCACCGAAGCCGACACCCGACAGTTCAGTCCTATACGGGTCACAAGGGCTTGAGAATACACCTTTACTTATATCTTTGGCCCACCAGAAAAACACTGACAGCGGTCAAGTGAGCCGCATGACTCGTGGGTATCACCTGCCATCCGACTCGGAATGTGTAGGACGAATTCAATTTCAAGCGCAAACCTATAGTGTTCTTCCTTCCACGGTGCCCTTGAATACCGGGCTTGAGCTAGAACTTACAGCTACCGCAAGGAATTAACGTTGCTCGTAACTCGGACACTCAAGACACTCATTGGAACTCTGTTTCAGCGATGGTCAAGTTTGGCCAAGAATACAAAGCTACCGAAGCCTGTGATAGTACAGACCATTGCGGAATCGTGGGTGTGTCGGAAGTTATGGCCGTAGCGGGTAGAAGATGGGGTAATACAGGGTAACTGATACCGAATGGCGAGGTTAATAAAGCACGAGGGACTACATTTGCGGATATCAATCCAGCTCAATAGCTTTCTGAAGACATAGCATTCAATCAAAACAACGTAGGAGCGAGACAAGAAGCCGGACTTACTGCGCGAGATTTCCGTCGAAATAGCCACAGGAGTATACGCCTGGAGAGCGGGATCTTCAATTCCTTTATTTCCTCGAACGTCTTCTGTAGCTGCGCATCGATTCTATTGTATTCCTCCTGCAGACTCTTTGCCAAGGCTGGGTCGTTCTGCAGCTTTGCCCCCTCTGCGAGCTCCTGAAGCATCTTCCTCTGCTCCGTAAGGGTCTTCTGGAGCCGACTATATAGAACCTTGCCAGCCTCCGTCTCGTTTAGGCGCTTCTGCTGTTCAACAAGCTCTTCCTGAAGGAGCAGCTCGTCCCCGTCTTTTCCCATGCTGAGAAGATCTTCTACGATATCCGATGCTGATTTGTGTGTATTGTTAAACCGCCGAGTGGTGGCACCTCCATCTATCAACATCCGCCAAAAGTCGCCCCTGAGCTGGTTCTCCCTTTGTGCTGCCACCGCTTGATCTTTCACGATGTCCCACATGGTCGTGACCAGACGCGTTCGGGGTAGAGGTACGTTGCCGCAAAGCCGACCAAACACCTGGAGATTCTTGTAAGCGGAACCAGACATACGATTGTCGGTGATTCTGTGGAAATAAATTATCCCAGCGATTTTGAGCGTGGTGCCATCTGGATACCTTTGTATGTGGTGGGTTGGGGGGGGGGGGGTTAGAGAATGATCAGAATGTGACGGACTTTTGTATGAGCCAGTCAGCAATCACTCTTAAGATTTCGGTATCTCGCCGATAGGTGTCGTCGAAGCCCGGCGTGTCGACCAGCACAAGACGGAGACCCTGGTACGAAATAGGGTATGGAGTGACACTCTCGGTATCAGACTTGAGGTTTCTCGCTTTGCGCCGCTCGACGTTCCCGGTGAGGTGGTTGATGAACTGATCATTCTTAACCTCAGAATCCGATGCCAAGGATACTACGAATCTACTCACATTACTCTTCCCGGATCCTGTGGGGCCCATAATACTCAAGTTTGCGGAATGGCTTCAGATAGTGGTAAGAACCCTGGACGAGAGTACTCACACGATAACGAAGTCATCTGGGTGAGTCTTGAAGCGATCTTTGGGCATGATTCGTTTGAAAGAGTTGTTGACAATGGACGTAGCTGGGTGAAGTAAATGGAGGGCTCGCGCTGGGTGGTTTAGGCCCACCTCGTACATTTTTCCATGCCCAACCCTCCTTCACAACACGAGGACTTATTAATTTGATTCCATTCCGGCATCACTGCGGCCAACGTATGTGAGCGGTGAAACCGCCACGATGCAAACGTGTGTTTGTACCCATTAATGTGCGTAGCTATTCCCTATTCCTCCCGACATGCTGGGCAAGGGGGTTAGCTATTTCCAGACTGCCTCGCCTGCCTAAAGGTACACGTGGTAGACGATCACCATAATGACAGCTGGCAGGAATTTTATTACCCAGGGATGGCCGGGAAATTTCTAAAGAAATGGATACTACGTATTGATCAAGCCTTTCGGAGGGCTCGATCCGGGTACTTGGATAACCAATTTGAAAACGAGATATATAGATGAGAAAATGCTGGTAACTGTTCAACGGACACATGTCACATGTCACACTGTGACCGCTTCTGAACAAAGCAGCGTTAGTCAAAGAATCAGAGAGGAGTAGTTCTGAGCGTGCAAAAAAAAAACATATCGAGTGTAGTGAGGAAGCTCCTGGCAGCTGTAGATTGCGTTTATTGATGCAGTGATACTACGCGCAAGGATCCATGCTGCGGGTTGTCGACTTTGGGCAGCCTACGAACACGAGCTGATCCTCGAGTTGATGCACATTTCATCTTGGCGTGTGAAAGCAACATGTGGCGGAGCTCCGAGTCGAGTCCTTCATCGTACTAGTGAAGTTACAACCATACCCTCAGATATTAGTTGACTAGCAAGACTTCTGGTAAGACGGAATATTTGTCAAGTTCTCCAATTACAACCTCCTGCAATATCTGACTTTGGCGGGTGATAGGTGGCTATCTCGGTCTCAGGGTTCAATCGTTCGCAGTGCTTCTCCTCCGGAATCTCACCTGTGCTCCCTCCACGTCTGTTGGTGAGAATTGCCTAAAAAGAGTAAAACGAAGAGATCATGCCAGTGATGTGGTGTTTGTGCCACCTACTGTTGAGGCTTGCTGATCGCCCAATCAATGTCCGACATTAGGCGTACGCTGTTCATGAACGACAAGCGGTTTCAAAGCGCTTGTGACCGTCATTTCAAGGTCGTATCTTGGCGCTTGGGTGGAATGCTCAGCCTGGTACTTTTCTGGTCTCTTTAGCAGCTCCGGTTTGCTTCCCTCACTCGCGGCACTCCTGCATTTTCCTGTGTTGTCCGTTCAACCTAGCTTGGAACTAGAACATGATTTCTGACCGGGGCTCGACCCCTTCCTCGAGAGAAGGAAGCATTCCTACATCCTCAACCCCAGTTAACATACTGGGAGATAGCTTTTCTCCTACCTTTAATGTCGCTCCCCACCCGCTCCCAGCATCCGGTGTCGCGTCCCCGAGCCACTCGTACCCTCTGAGCCCCCTCGGATCTATCGTTCCAGATCAGCCTGCTGCTCGTGATGCCACATTAGGCAACTACCACGGTTGCATCGACGAAAATGACATAGTAATCGCGTATGTTTTCCTAGGATTACGCTTCACTCGAGTCGCTTACCATAACTTCCATTAGGGTCATGGGGCTCACGGGTGCAGGCAACAGTTCAGTGAGTTATCGTTATCAGTGCGGGATTTACACCCCTTAAGACTGAGACATTCACAGTTTTTCAACACGGCGGCTGGGAGGACAGAGGTTGCGATAACCAACGACTTGAGATCCCAGATCTGAGCGGTACACCCCATCCGGTATCTCCATCCTGACGGACGTCGGAATATTGTCTTGGTAGACACCCCTGGATTCGATGACACAGTCCTTTCTGACACAGAGATCTTGAGGATCATAGCCAATTGGCTGAAGGAGACGTTAGTGGGCTTCAGAATGTGGTTGAGCTTCGCCTAACTCGACGCCTACAGGTACCGCAACAATATCAAGCTTTCTGGTCTTCTTTACCTCCACCGCATCTCGGACGTCAGGATGGCAGGAACCTCTCTGAGAAATCTGGCTGTACTCAAGGACTTGTGCGGTGAAAGTAACCTAAAGAATGTCGTCCTCGTCACAACAATGTGGGATGAAGTTGGAGACCAATCGGTTGGTTCCAGGAGGGAAGAAGAGCTTCTCTCGAGCACACTTGTCGCTTTCAAGGCACCCCCGAATCAGCTAGGGAGAATATCATCAATGACCTAGACTTGGAGGGATCTCGCCAAATGCGCACCCCACTTCAAATCCAGCAGGAAATGGTTGATCGTGGCTTATCGCTTCCTGAGACGACAGCAGCAAAAACTTCACTCCGATCTCTTGTCCAACTTGCAGGAGAGGTTAAAAAAGCCTGGGGAAAGTTGCGAAACAGAGCTCGTCAGACAACCAACCCAAGAAAGCCCCCGAGTGGCCCCCAGCCCCGTGCCCTCCCGAGCAGGTCCTCTTCGATCAGGTCGAGCTCTTCTGAGTCTAGTTGGTCTGTTCTTTCGTTCACAGGTAGTTCAAGAATTGCCTCTCGTAATTCGACACCCCCGTCCAGCCCAGGTGAGAGCACCTTTTCGGGTTATAGTGCCAGTAGCCACCGCGATACCCTCTTGGCTACGATCAAAGTCCTCAGGCTTGCCCATCAAATGGCAGACATAGCACATATCCCCATACTTCGAGGAGTAATTGGGACTGCCTTGCACATAGCTCAACTAATCGAGGTCAGTACCCTACTGTTGATAATCGGGCGTCAACCTGAGAACTTTCCAAGGAGATGGGCGGCATACATCATGCAATCAATCAAGTAATAGAGAGCTCTGGATGGTTATTTGAGGAAATCACACAATACGCCGTGGGATCAAAGCTATCGAGGGATATGAAGAGAACATTGAGCTTTTTTCAAACGTAAGTGACTTCGAGCACCGGCTACGAAAGGGAGACGCGCATACTTACCATCACTTTAGGGAGCTCAAGAACCTTCGAAAGGTCGTGACCAAGATCTCGAGTAGCGGCCGTTTCGCTCGCTTCTTGCTACACGATGCGGATATTCAGGCGATCACGGGGTGCACCACTTCGATTAAAGCGGTCTACGATAAGCTTGAAGTACGATCATATTCAATACCTGGACTTAATCTCACTAATGGCGTAAAATAGGTTAAGCTTGCCATAGACAATAGGCAGGCTATCGCACGGTTCGAAGATCAGTTGACGGCGCTATGTAAAAGTGCAGTATTGGTATGCCCACTTCCTAGAATCACTGGAACATTCCCTGATCCTTACGGCAGCGACAATGTGAATGTGGGGTGTCGTCCATTCTTCATGAAGAGTCACAGGAAAACGGACAGTCATCCTCTTCCACGAGTCAACCCTCGTGTAATTGATGGTCCATGGACTCAGGGGGGCTGGAGACGCTGGTCGCCAGAACAAGGCCTACTTCAACGCTACAACACTCATAATATGCATACGTTCGAACATACAATACAATACCCGTATTCTGCTAGTACGTTCTGTTGGCACGAAGTCAGATAATCATAGCAGCTGTCAGTGAAAATACAACTATGATTTCGAAGACCAAGTATCACAAGCCGTCGGTGAGCCAAGAAAATGTAAGAGAATGTACAGTCGACATTCGCCGTTAGGGATGGCGACTCACTAAGTCGATGACAAGAGCACAACGTCGTGCAACGTCAAGTGCCTCCAATATGTACCAATGTGTTAGAACTGTGGGATCATCCACCAACGGGGGTAAATCCGGAACTTAAGAGGCGAACAAAACTGGAGCATATCCATATGGACACTTAAAATAACTGATATGTGCGAGATGAGAACTCGGGTGCAGGAGGGTTCTGCGTCCCCCACTGCATGACCGTGGGAACTAACTTACCGAGGAACGCCGAACTCACAGGTCTGTCCATCAAGTCGTTCACCCCGTTATACTACGTTAACCCACGGGAAGCAACGAACAACGCGAAAACGCAGCCTATGTGATTTGAGACGTCGTTGAGTCTGAGTGCTCAGTGCACCAACAAATCTGCCATCAAGACGTTCGTTACCTCTTCATTGGCACGCTCATTCGCATTGTGGCCTAAGCGACGGCCCATTCACCGGGTGTCACGTTCGCCAGCCATCTTACACCGGCTCCATGCTCGCCGTCGTTGGTCTCACATTCTCCCACTTGACAGCTGGGAGCTTGGTGGTGGAGTGCAGCCTAGGACCCATCGGATCACTGTTCCTTGCACTGCATGGTGGAGGTGGGCGCTTTCAGTAGGCGTCAGTCGTGCGATCGCTGAGGAGGAACTTCAAACGTTGTTTGGTCCAGGCTGGGATGCTCATGCAGCCGAACGCCACTCAGGCGCGTTATTGCGACGGTCACAACCCGCCCACCACCTCAATAGCAAGCTCACGACATCAGAACAAGCCATCTGCCTTAACAGTGAACCTGCTGCTCCCATAGCAAGCCGCCACCTCGAGAGTGATAAAGCACCACGTTGAACGGATGGATACCGAGGACGAAGCCCAACTGGTGTAATAACCCTACTCGATCTCAGGTATGGTTTCTGTTTCACTTTGTTCGCACCTTGTTGAAACAAATTTCCCAACAACACAAAACTCGCCGTGGAATCGCTTGTGTCTGACTTCGCATTCCTTGCTCGCAAAGAGTCCCCAAGGCAGACGCTTCCTTTTCCATCTCATAGTACCATGCTCACGAAGGCATTTCACTCTCGCGCAAATTGCTGTGATGAGCGGAACAGACGACATACATGCAGAGGCGGGCAAAGGGAACTGCATGATCAGGGAGAGTGAGATATGGAAAGCCGCCGGGGAGGGACTTCTCCGGTTCATGGCAGAGAACGGCACGGAGACAGCAAGAGATACTGGCAGAAACTTGCTTGTACTGGATATCATGCTTTACGCAAAAGGAGGTCGGTTTTCTTTTCTTGCTCTCTGCATCGGTTGCACGGAGACCCTGACACTCCTCTACAGAGAAATCGTCTGCGATAAAAGCCCTCGCCAAGGCTCTCGCATCCCCTTACCTGTCGGAAGATCCTGTACTACCGCATTCTATCGATCTCATAGTAAAGCTGTCAGGTGAGAGGGATTAAGCTGGTGGATGATCCAGCTTGACGGGTTGCTACAAAATGCAACATCTGATCAGAACACCACAGAAATGGGGAAATCGCGCGCGACTTACTGCGCGCGGCTTTTTTCCAAATAACCACTGGAAAATATGCCTGGGAAACGGAATTTTCATCGCCTGGATCTCCTCGAACGTCCTCTGCAACTGCGCGCTGACCTTATCGTATTCCTCCTGTAGACTCTTCGCCAGGGCTGGATCGTTCTGCAGCTTTGCATCATCTGCGAGATCCTTAAGCATCTTCCTCTGCTCTGCAAGGAGCTTCTGGAGCTGAGTACATAGAATCTTGCCTGCCTCTGTCTCGTTTAGGCGTTTCTGCTGTTCGACAAGTTCTTCCTGCAGGAGCAGCTCATCCCCATAATTCCCCATACGTAGAAGATCGTCTACGATATGCCATGCAGAATCAGACGAGTTGTAGAACCGCCTAGGAATGGCGCCTTCATGTATCAGTTGCCGCCAAAAGTCGCTTGTGAGCTGGGTCTCCCTACTTTGTGCCACTGCTCGGTCCTTTGCCGTGTCCCACATGGTTGTAACTAGACGTGCCCGACGGAGATTTATGTTGCCGCAAAGCCGACCAAACATCTGGAGATTCTTGTAAACAGAACCAGGCATACGGTTGTCGGTGATCCTGTGGAGATAGATTATCCCAGCGACTTTGAGTGCTGTGCCATCTGGATATCTTTGGGTATATTGGTCCGAGGGGGTAGAAATGTTCTGAATATGGCGCACTTCTGTATGAGCCAATCGGCAATGACCCTTAAAGTCTCGGTATCTCGCCGATAAGTGTCGTCGAAGCCAGGCGTGTCGACCAACACAAGACGGAGATCTTGGTACGATATAGGGTATGGAATGACATCCTGGGTGTGGGACTTGAGGCTACTTGCTGAGCGCTGCTCTGTGTTCCCGGTGAGGGTGTTGATAAACTGATCATTCTAACCTGTGAATTTGACGTCAAAGTACTACGAAGCCGCTCACATTGCTCTTCCCGGATCCCGTTGGCCCCATAACCCTGTTTGGCAGAACTGTTTCAGTACAGTGATGTACCAACTCTGGAGGAGAATACCCACGCAATGATAAAGTCGTTTGGATCTGCTTGGAAGTGCTCTTTGCCAGTGCAGCGGCATCGCCAGTGTGCGTTGCACAGCATCACTGACGTCAGGAAAAGTACAAGTCCCTGATATTAAAAGGGACACTTGAGTCACCCCGATACTTGTTGTCAAGGAATTATAAGCCCTTACGGGGGCTTATAGGACCCTTACAGGTGGGACAAACACTCGCAAGAAATAAAAATAATTTGTCCTGTGATATACCATTATGATCCAATTACACACAATTATCTTATTGGGATTACATCGTCAAAGTGAACCATCATTAGATAGGGCATATAAGCATTTGCCAATGCAGCCACTCATGGTGCCACTGGCCAAATATCAACGTATCGCTTGAAACATGTGACCCGGACATTTCCCTTTAATTCAAACAAGTTAGCCTATCTCGATAGGCATGGCAAGCATTGTACCAATAGTACCATACTTATAAATTGTAAACGAACGTTCCGGGCCCTGCAAGTTTGATATTCAAATCTTAAGATCTTGCCTGAAATACTGCACCAAGTCGACCTGTACATGCGTTAATTCAATGTAGCAAGTGTCGCCCATATAGTGCCAGCTCAACCTAGGTTTCGAGTAGTATAGACTCCCTTGATATTCTGTATAATCAGTTGGAAGGTAAGACAAACTAAACGGCTCGCTATACTAGTACATCACATCTCCTCACTACCCTCCTCACCTCTGCTTTCATCATCGACCACATCATCACAGACGTCATCATTGTCATTGTCATTGTCATTGTCATTGTCATTGTCATTGTCATTGTCATTGTCATTGTCATTGTCATTGTCATTGTCATCGTTGTCCTCATCGTCATCACCATCATCTTCACCATCCTCGACCTCGTCGCCATCATCCTCGTCACATGCATTATAATCGTCGCGTGCTGCTTGATGCTCAACATCTACTTGCATCCCGAGATCTTCTCCTTCGTCTGACTCCTCAGTCGCCTCTACGACCAACGCTGGGCCATGTCTGCCTACCATCTGGGAAACGTGGCCCACACCTATTCCTGCAAATCTGGCGAACATGTCGCGGTCGGCAAATCTGTGTTTGTCAGCAAACACGAGAAGGGGTAGATATGGTTTATACTTACATGTTGACATAGAATGCTGCCCAATCGTCTAATTCTCCAGGCAGCCTTGCTAGTGAGGGACCAGGCGCCAGTAGTTCATGTGTGCGACCATCAGGGAATGACAGAATTAAGTGACACCTACAGAGCACCAACGATGGATCTAGGAAGCCAAAGGGCACGTGGTCTGGACGATCCGGAACAAATCCGACCTTGGGAAGACGGGCCTCCTTGAATCCCCATTTATGATCCTGATCCACGCCGAGCCAACGAACCCAGAGGACTTCCATGGTCTGCTCCAAACGCGTCATGCCATCTCGAGGGAAGGATACCTCGATGTGGAAGGCCTTGAATACTCGAGCATACCAGAACGGGTGCTCGTCATCCCTCGATGGTGTCATGATGACATCCCGACGTGCAATCTTGATGACATCCCGACGTGCAATCTTGATGGTATCATAGTCCCGGCGGATATCATACGTCGTGTAGTTGATGCATAAGATTTTGGACTGGACGACCTTGTCTGTGTTTGTAAGTCGGATTGCATTTCGCTGTTGGGCAGTAAAGATGCGCTCATCACCATCGTAGTCCAAACCCAGTAGCCTGGACAATAGATGGTCTTTTAGCAATTGGATAAAACTCTCCTAAGAATGTGCGACATCAGAACAGCGCGAACGGAGCCTCAACAAATCATACCTTCACTGTAGGGTCACTGCGGTTCTCATAAAGCAATTGGGGGAGGCTGAATACATTGTCTTGTCTCACTTTATCGGTCATGAAGTGGTGAATGAGGGGTGAGATGTCCTCGTTGTCTATCTCCTCCAGAGTTCGGTTGTTTTGTCGCCTTAGAACTGTTTGCCGTCTTTCCTGCCTGCCAAACTGGGCCTCGACCACCTTCTTGTTTGAACCCCCGTAAAACTGTTTGATCAATCGATGTGCCCTTTCGCCCTTAGGGGGTATTAGCTCGCATAGACAGGGGCTATAAACGACGCCAACTTACAACCTGAGTAGAGTATGAATCGGTAGTGCCGAATGTCTTTATCATCTGGCTGTAGTCTCCAAGCGCGTGAAACTTGTACGTGTTGATGTTGAAGGATTTTGGGAGATGGGAACTTCTCGCTGGCCTCTTCCTGCGGCCTGATTGCATCTCTGCAAGTTCCCTTCTCTGCCTTTGAGCGGACTCCTGAGGAAGCTCCTTGGTCTCAAAGGCAGCACACGTCACTCTCCGAAACCGACGTACTTGCGCACCGAGCCGTCGGAGGGCTTGATCAAGTAAAGCCAGGGTGTCGTCCGTATGGAGTCTGAGTTTCGCCAACGCATGCCATTCAGCCAGTCAGAAAATCAGGGTTTGCACAATCTCTTCGTGCTTGGGAGGCAGTAGTCCCTCGAACACCGGCATAGCACACTACACGCAGCATGTTAACAATGCATCCCCCAGTCGTGGATGTTGTAATCCTGACCTGCAGGATATTCTCAAAGTGCCACGCTGGGCGCTGGCTAGTATCCGAAACATTGTCAGGGAAATGGCGAATGGCCTCCCCAAAAGGTGGAATGGCAGTGAATCTATAAGGATAATCAGTACTTTGCGCAGAAAGCAAAAAGACCAATTTGAGGGCGATCACCTTTCATTCAAAATGTCGACGCGATGGGGATCGACCACGTAGATTATACGAAGCAGGTGTTTCAGGATGGACTTCAACACGCCCAACTCAAACTCATGCAACAAATCGACTACTAGCTTGGGGTAAATGGTAAAACCTAGATGCGAAAGCCGGTCTGCGAAAGCATTCTGTGTCAATATACGGACCAAGTTAGCAGACTAGATGTTTCAGGGATTGTTCCTGCTTACCACAGTGGGGACCAGTGAATGGGGCTTCAGAATACGCTCTACGACCATGCTCTTCAAAGGCTTGCCAAGCTCGTACAGGGCATGCCTAGCTGCCTGCACAAGGTGATGCCAGTGTTGTCGGGCCTGTATTATCCTTGAAGAGAGGTCGCTCATGAATCCAAGGCGATGGAAGGATGACTTCGGTAAGTGACAACGCGGACACGGACAAATCCCTTTGTCATGTACGGTAGCCAGAAGTACCCTGGAGAATGTGTTAAAGGTCGATAGTAAATTCTTAACTGTACTTCTCACTTTTCAGGATAATCCGCAGAGTAGGTGAAAATCCGGGGATACATACACATGCCTCTTGACGCCATCAAAGCAGTCGATTACTATACCATTGTGGTATGCCTCGACGAAGTCTTCGTCTAAAAGGATTCTCCACACTGCATGAACGAGTTCCCGTTTGCAGTGTGTGAGAAGGTCTGTATTGTCCTTGCGGTTCGTAATGTTCGAAAGGAATCTGCGAATGGAATTGGGAAGCTGTTGCCCCTTTGAGTACCCATGAATATGCAATATAAAGGGATCCCACACTCA
>JBBPRB010000470.1:0-15746 GCA_038092815.1 Hortiboletus rubellus | reverse complement strand
CTCTTAAAGCAGAAGAAACACGGAAGAAGGAGGACGAGTTGCGCAAACGAGAGGAGGACCTGATGCGCAGGGAAGAAGATCTCAACCGCAGGGAGGCAGAAATGCGCCGTAGGGAGGGCGGCAAGTTGCAAGATGAATTTCGAAAACGAGAGGAGGAAATACGTCGTCAGAGGGCCGAAGAGAAGAAGAAACAAGAGGTCTGGGAGACTTGGCCTCCGGAGACCTTTCGACCTACATCCTCTCCTCAGACGCCTAATTCTTCGGGTCCCTGGCCGATCCCCAACCGCAACGAGCGCAGCGCGCCTGCCGCAGCAAGTCCACCTATTGATCGGGTCAGCACGAGCGCCTCCGGTCGTAATAATACCACCAGCGGCTGGTCATCGTCATCGACTTCGACGCGACCCGGTTCTACTACCAGTGCTCAACCACCGAGTACTCCCAAACCGACAGGACCGCCGACCAGCAGCGTTCCAAATACACCGCTCACGGAGGCTGAGTTTCACCGGAGACAGGCCGAGCAGGCTCAACAACGCGAAGAGCAGTTCAGACGCGAGCAAGCGAAGTTAGCTATGCAGGAACACGAACGGCAGGCAAAGGCAGGCAAAACGATGTCCAAAGAGGAAGTCACGAAGCTATTTGAGGCTCACCGCAACCAATGGGACAAGATCCAGACGTTGGGGTCGCTGATATGGGAAGACTTTCCGTGGCCGATGTTTAAGCGGCCGAAAGCTCCTGACGACCTGACTTCGCTTGCCATCACTTCATATATGCTGTCGTCTATCCACCCTCAGGAGAGAGCCACGAAGGAACGTATCAAGGACAACATTCGGAGATGGCATCCTGACCGGTTCAACTCTCAGCTCCTTCCAAAGGTCAAGGAGAGCGAAAGGGAACGGGTCTCCGAAGGCGCCGGATTGGTGGCAAGGATACTCAACGACCTCTTGCGCATGCACTCACAAGAGACATTCTGACATAAAAAGGAGTGAGTGTCTGACTACGTACGGACTCTAGGACGATCGGGACTCACCTCGTCGGTTGACTGTAGCTAAACAAACATGCACTATGATACCCCATATATCAATCCTCATCTGTATGCATATTTCAGTACCCGGGCACGCTTCAGCTACTACTACCCGTAGGAAGGGATGTTGTACTATACGTTGGGCAACGTCGTGGCATTCTGCAAGTGTCGCATGTGCCGCTCTGTCGACGCTTTCGTCGCCCTGGGAGGTAGCTCATGTCTTTGAATTCACTTGATAGACGTACATAGTACCGGAGTGGCCGTCTTGTATCGCTGGCAAAGAAAAAAAAAGTTAGAGTTAGAGTTTTGACAGAGAAATAACCCAGAAATTCGGACACCGACCAATACCCATGCCATCTAAAATCACTCACTGGCAAAGCCGAAGCTCGCGCTATAGAGTCACACTCAGAATCAATCGCTGACACTGGGCCGAGATCCTCATCGTTGACAGATTCTCCTGCAAGGGTCGGGAGCCTAGCGATCGACGCCTCGCGGCGTTGTCTTGGAATCATTTTTAAAGTCTGGCATGTGGCGAGCGTCTAGACGCAGCGTACGCCTCGGGTGATGCATGCACGATGGGTGCTGCCATATCGGAGCCCGACGTGCAAATTTTTCCCTTGCGGAAGGGTTCGTTTCTAGCCCCCCGAGCCCAAGATGCCAGCGCGCGCACGAGTCTCGCGTATTGACCAAGATCAATGGACGTCCGCTTTTCGGGTCCTGCAGTACTTTCAGTCTTCAGAGAAACGCCATACACGTCGTCATCGGGTCGTATGGTGTCGTACTTTGTGACACGCGACACGCCTGTCCGACTACCTGAAACGTGCCCTCTGGCGCCAATCGTGCATCCACACACCTAGTCGCCTCTGCGTGGCGCCTACGATGCCAACCTCTATCAGCCTAGGCAAGTGCCAGACGGTGCCACAGACAGGATCAGCGCCAATGCCCTCGACAATCACTCACTCACACGAGGTCCATAAAGCCAGTCCATCCTGGCAGGCCTGTCGACGGCACGCCGCATTCGCACCAAGGATTCGAGGAACCGCCAGTGCCCGCTCCGTCTCCCGGCCTGAACGAGTGATGCCAGGTCATCCATCTTTAGGTTCTTCGGACTACAATTTTGTTACTATCAATCCTCGTCCACGCACTGATCTTTTTGGGGGCTTGACAACCAAGTCTATCCACCTGAGAATTTGCGCCACGGTATGTCCAAAATCCCTGATGCCCAACACCCAAGAAAATAGGGCTCCGGCACAAGGCCATGCTTCTTTTGAGCACCGTTGTCCGACATCCCATACGCTACCTTGTCGGTCACCTCTGTCATGATATCGAGGGGAATGTAGACATCCTAGTCATAAATGCTGCAACATGACACAAGCTCGGAATACATAAATCAATGCCTCCCATCTTCAGTACCAGAGCGCAAACACAACATCCATGCAGGCAACTTAAATGCGAATGCCAATGCGACCGAGACCGTTGCCTCGCCCGCTTCTTGCTGGTATATTCTACTGTAAGTCAAACGATACGAGTCAAAACAGTGCACTCGCACCGTGACATGAACCCCTGGCGCGCCAGACGGCTGAGATGCCTCGTTCCCTCGTTGCACCTAATAGGACGTGAGCATTCGTGGTGTGGACTACCATTACTGGAAGGAGACTCACAGTACCCGCTCCCTCTGTACCTGCAGACCCCTCTCCATTACTACCTGCGCCCTTGTTCCGATGTTTCGTTTTAGCAACCTTGGTATTTCCTTTATTCTGTAACGCAGGGTAAGCAACGGCGCCGATGAACAAACTAGACTACGAACCCAATTCACGGGTTTCGCGACCGCCCGCTGAGAGAGCAAGTCAGACACACCACCACTACTGGTCCACAAACAAAAAGGACACTCACTCGCACACGTTGCCCTGCAACCATCCTCGGGGGTCCTTTTCTTGTGGTATCCTCTGTCGACTGTGACCGGGAATTAAAGGGAAGATTGGCGACTCGACCAGATGCTGTAGGGAGTTGATCAGGCGGTTGCGAATCCTGGTTCTTGTTGGTTTTCTTGAATCTCGCCCGTAGCCACCTTTCGAGTGACGAAATGCCCTTGGACGAATCAGGCGTGTCAAGAGGTTTCTTTGGAGAAGATGTTTCGGGAGGGGAGACGATGGATAGGGGACCTGCCAACTGTGGTGTGGCCTGCAGTGAACGTAGCGGCATTACATCAACTTCGCGCGGCCCGGTAGAGGATGCCGGGGAAGGCGGCTCGAGGGATGTCAGCACGAAAGCAGGCTAGTCAAAACGCCACAGACCTCATTATAGTCAAACAGCGGTGCGGGAGTGCTAGATGGCAACTCGACCTCACGCCGTCATGAAAACCAGCACCGAAAAGGAGAATAGTCAAAGTCCTACCTCGAGCAGATCATCATCACTGTCCCCGCTGTGGGTCTCCGACTCAGGTTGACCTGACGTTGTCGGTTGTTCCTTGCAGGAGTCAGTGCGACTCTGTCGGTGACAGAATGGCAAACTCGTACCGGAGTCGAGTCTGGTGGCGTTTTGTCGTGGATATCCAATGTCGAAGGCTCTTCATCTTGTCGTTGCTGCGTCTTGTCTCTAGCTGCGTCCAATTCAGGGTCTTCTGGAGGAGTAGATGCCTGGTGTCAAGAGGGGAGGGGTGGATGTACAACATATCCAACGAGCCAACGTCGCAAGTGCATAACTGCTTACCAGGAAAGGTCCATATGAGTCCGGCAGGATACTACTAAGATTACGAATCTTGATAATTCCACCGTATCCTCCGGTTGCAAGATAGCTGCAATCCAGGGATAGAGCAATCGACCAGATAGATTGACCATCCTCGATGACTGGACCTATCTGGGTAAGTGTCGATGTGTCCCAGAATGTGATGGAACGGCGTGCAAAGGTAGTAAGGAACTTCCCATTGGAGGCTAAAGCGATACAGTCTGGATCATCGTGATCGTGGACCTGCGATTCGGCCAGCTGGGACCCAGTGGATACGTCGAATGACTTGATTTTATTGTCGCTAGATACAGCGAAAATTTGCTGCCCATTGCTTGACCATGCAAGCGGTGTTACTGTGACCAAGCCCTTGGAAATCTCATTGTTAATCTCGACAAGGCGGTCACCATTGTGACTGTCAAAGACATGGATGGAGGCTTTACAGAGAGTGGCGATGTGTTCACCGTTCGGAGAAAACTTGATACCCACGACAGAATTATCATGTTGGAGCGGGCCAACTAATCTTTCTCCGGTAAGGATGTTCCAGATGCTGGCTTCGTTATTAGGGCTTCCAGTACCAGTGGCAAACTTGAAGGAGTCCGGTGAGA
Source organism: Hortiboletus rubellus (assembly GCA_038092815.1). Classification (NCBI taxonomy): domain Eukaryota; kingdom Fungi; phylum Basidiomycota; class Agaricomycetes; order Boletales; family Boletaceae; genus Hortiboletus; species Hortiboletus rubellus. The sequence continues at coordinate 11,396 of JBBPRB010000470.1, read as the reverse complement.
TATCCACCGTACCCACGAATTTTATGCCCTCCACTTCCACGGCCTTTTCCTGGGTTTCCGCACTCCACACACTGGCCCCTTTGTTAGTCCCACAGACTATCCACTTGTGATCCCCTGACACAGAAATGGCATTCAGGTCGTTTCCTCGCATTCCCTCCCCCACCTCTTGACCGTCTGCAACTCGCCATCGTCGAACTCCATTCCCGTCCCCGCTGAACAAATGCGTTCCGTCTGGGTGGAAAGTGACTGAGTATATTGGACCAGAGTCACCGGTTTTAATCACTATTGCCTCATCTTACTGACTGTTCAGCATTGTACCAATCGCTCGCGAGAACTGCTAGTACACACCGATCTTCGTTGGTGACATCCTCCCTAATAGTGGAGTCTCGTAGGTTCTGCGGTGTCAAGAAACAACGTGTTCAGGTCGAGTTGCGATACACCGGGTCGCTGTTGAGCTCCATAAACAGATTTCGTTCCTGGACCACGAAGGCGCCTCGTGTGTTTGGTCCAGGCGCTTATTCTTGTTCGAATCCTTGTGACCAGTCCGACCCGAAAACCGGAGAGTATCGCGGGGTCGGCCAGAAAAAATCAAACCGAGGATGACAAGCCGGGTGGAGCGGGTACCGGTCAGACAAGATCGGCATGTCACGGTTTAGAGAGCAACAACGATGACTCGGTATGTAACCAGCAAGTGTACTTTCGCAAGTGGAATACTCCGAGTCGGACTCATACCACCCATACTCCTTACCATACTCTTTCTCCTCCTCTTCCTGCCTCACCGCTATCAAATTCGCCCCGCCGGTTAAAATCCCAACGGAAAGGTTCATGCAGAACACAGCCCCTCGTCATCGTCACCACCAAATCAACGTGGGCCTGGCTGTACAGGCTGCACTTGGTGGGCGATAACGCCGTGACTCAGCGCTCGCCCTCCTATAACATGCCTTCACATTTGTCCTTGTCCGCGCCTTGGTCATCTTGTTCATCTCGCTGAATACTTTCAGCACCACTGTCCTGTAGACTGGATCGATCATCCCTCCCATACCCGTAGTATGGCCACGGCAGGCCGTGCTCCGGGGAAATCTGTGCCCGCTTAACCACGCAACCTACCTAAAAGCGACACAGCAGTCTTGCTGACAGCCGCCAGAACCACTGCGTGGAATTCAATCCTGGAAGTGCCCCAGAATGTTTTGGGCATCGCCGTGGCGTTCTGCAAGTGTCGTGTATACCGGTGCTTTGGTCGCCTGGGAAATACCCCATGTCTTTGAATTCACTTGGTAGAGGCAGTACCGGAGTGGCCGAGAATCTTGGTATCGATGGCAAAGAGAGTCAAGGGTTTTGACAGAGAAACAACCTAGAAGTTCGGATACCGACGAACAACCGACGAATCCATGCCATCCGCTCACATGTACTCGCGGTTCGTGCTATGCCATTGCGGCCGATATGTCAATTGCTGTCAAAATCGGTGGCAAGTGGATAAATCCAAGCAATATGTAGACGTCCCCACTACGTGGTTGCCCAATTAGTGTCGGGTGAGCGCGCACAGTGATTAGATCGAGTATGCATGTGTCTGCATCGATCGTATAATCAATGTCGATGTCTCGCCGAGAGTTTGAGTTGAACAGCATTCCTTTTGATTTCGTCAGTCCCGATCCATAGATCTATAGAGCCCATTTACCTATGATATACCATACGCGCCTCAAGGACTACTAGTAGTACGGTATTCCACCGACACTTCATCTTGTCCCCTGGCCGCCTGGCAGAAGACAAGTCCAAATACTACCAATGTCGAGAGTGACATCACTTCGTCAACGGCGACAATGAAGTTTGTGGTATGAACAAGTTCTTCCATTCGCCAACTTTGCTGCAAGGGCATCTCATGAATTGCTGGAGCACATTGGTAATAAGCACCAGTGACGCATGGGTAAGAACCTGTGGATCAGTCAACACTAACTATACGCGAGGATAAGTTTATGTTACAATGAGAGCCGACCTTGATGATAAGATAGATAAGCTTGACTAATGACTATCTTGGTGTACTCGACGCGTCGCGTCAGAGCCTGCGTTGGAAAGTGGCGACGAACCCAAACAGCCGGAAGGTGCCATAGTATAACAGAGCGATGCCGGGCCATGGTCCATCTTTAGGTTCTTCGGACTACAGTTTTGTTACTATCAACCTTCGTCGACGCACTGACTTTTTTTTCGGTTTGACAACCAAGTCTATCCACCTGAGAATTTGCGCCACGGTATGTCCAAAGTCCCTGATGCCCAACACCCAAGAAAACAGGGCTCCGGCACAAGGCCATGCTTCTTTTGAGCACCGTTGTCCGACATCCCATACGCCACCTTGTCGGTCACCTCTGTCATGATATCGAGGGGAATGTGGACTTCCTAGTCATAAATGTTGCAACACGACACGAGCTCGGAATACATAAATCAATGCCTCCCATCTTCAGTACCAGAGCGCAAACACAACATCCATGCAGGCAACCTGAATGCGAATGCCAATGCGACCGAGACGGTTGCCTCGCCCGCTTCTTGCTGGTATATTCTACTGTAAGTCAAACGATACGAGTCAAAACAGCGCACTCGCACCGTGACATGAACCCCTGGTGCGCCAGACGGCTGAGATGGCTCGTTCCCTTGTTGCACCTAATAGGACGTGAGCGTTCGCGGTGTGGACCACCATCACTGGAAGGGGACTCACAGTACCCGCTCCCTTTGTACCTGCAGACCCACCTCCATTACTAGCTGCGCCCTTGTTCCGATGGCTCGTTTTAGCAACCTTGGTATTTCCTTTATTCTGTAACGCAGGGTAAGCAATAGCGCCGATAAACAAACTAGACTACGAACCCAATTCACAGGTTTCGCGACTGCCCGCTGAGATAGCAAGTCAGACACACCACCACCACTGGTCCACAAACAAAAAGGACACTCACTCGCACACGCTGCCCTGCAGCCATCCTCGGGGGTCCTTTTCTTGTGGTATCCTCTGTCGACTGTGACCGGGAATTAAAGGGAAGATTGGTGACTCGATCAGATGTTGTAGGGAGTTGATCAGGCGGTTGCGAATCCTGGTTCTTGTTGGTTTTCTTGAATCTCGCCCGCAGCCACCTTTCGAGTGACGAAATTCCCTTGGACGAATCAGGCGTGTCAAGGGGTTTCTCTGGAGAAGATGTTTCGGGAGGGGAGACGATGGATAGGGGACCTGCCAACTGTGGTGTGGCCTGCAGCGAACGTAACGGCATTACATCGACTTCGCGCGGCCCGGTAGAGGATGCCGGAGAAGGCGGCTCCAGCGATGTCAGCACGAAAGCAGGCTAGTCAAAACGTCACAGACCTCATTATAGTCAAACAGCGGTGCGGGAGTGTTAGATGGCAACTCGACCTCACGCCGCCATGAAAACCAGCACAGAACAGGAAAATAGTCGAAGTCCTACCTCGAGTAGATCATCATCACTGTCCCCGCGGTGGGTCTCCGACTCAGGTTGACCTGACGTTGTCGGTTGTTCCTTGGAGGAGTCAGTGCGACTCTGTCGGCGCCAGAATGGCAAACTCGTACCAGGGTGGAGTCTGGCAGCTTTTCGTCGTGGATATCCGATGTCGAAGGCTCCTCGTCTTGTCGTTGCTGCGGCTTGTCACTAGCTGTGTTCGATTCAGGGTCTTCTGAGGGAGTAGATGCCTGGTGTCAAGAGAGAGAAGTGAATGTATAACTTATCCAACAAGCCAACATCCTAAATGCACAAATACTTACCAGGAAAGGTCCATATGAGTCCGGCAGGATACTACTCAGATTACGAATTGTGATATTCCCATTGTATCCTCCGGTTGCAAGATGGCTGTAATCCAGGGATAGAGCAATCGACCAGATAGAATGACCATCCTCGATGACTGGACCTATCTGGGTAAGTGTCGATGTGTCCCAGAACGTGATGGAACGGCGTGCAAAGGTAGTAAGGAACTTCCCATTGGAGGCTAAAGCGATACAGTCTGGATCATTGTGACCATAGACCTGCGATTCGGCCAGCTGGGACCCGGTTGATACGTCGAATGACTTGATTTTATTGTCGCTAGATACAGCGAAAATTTGCTGCCCATTGCTTGACCATGCGAGTGGTGTTACCGCGACCAAGCTCTTGGAAATCTCATTGTTAATCTTGACGAGGCAGTCACCATTGTGACTGTCAAAGACATGGATGGCTGAGGCTTGACAGAGAGTGGCGATGTGTTCACCGTTCGGAGAAAACTTGATACCCACGACAGAACTATCTTGTTGGAGCGGGCCAACTAATCTTTCTCCGGTAAGGATGTTCCAGATGCTTACTTCGTTGTTGGGGCTTCCAGCACCAGTGGCAAACCTAATGGAGTCCGGTGAGATGTCCACCGTACCCACGAATTTTATGTCCTCCACTTCCACAGCCCTTTCCTGACTTTTCGCGCCCCACACACTGGCCCCTTTGTTAGTCCCACACACTATCCACTTGCGATCCCCTGACACAGAGATGGCATTCAGGTTGATCCCCTGCATTCCCTCCCCCACCTCTTGACCGTCTGCAACTCGCCATCGTCGAACTCCATTCCTGTCCCCGCTGAACAAATGCGTTCCGTCTGGATGGAAAGCAACTGAGTATATTGGACTAGAGTCACTAGTTTCAATCACTATTGCCTCATCTTACTGACTGTTCAGCGTTGTACCCATCGCTCGCGAGAACTGCTAGTACACACCGGTCTTCGTTGGTGACATCCTCCCTAATAGTGGAGTCTCGTAGGTTCTGCGGTGTCAAGAAACAACGTGTTCAGGTCGAGTTGTGATACACCGAGTCGCTGTTGAGCTCCATAAACAGATTTCGTTCCTGGACCACGAGGGCGCCTCGTGTGTTTGGTCCAGGCGCTTATTCTTGTTCGAATCCTTGTGACCAGTCCAACCCGAAACCGGAGAGTATCGCGGGGTCGGCCAGAAAAAATCAAACCGAGGATGACAAGCCGGGTGGAGCGGGTACCGGTCAGACAAGGTCGGCATGTCACGGTTTAGAGAGCAACAACGATGACTCGGTATGTAACCAGCAAAGTGTACTTTCGCAAGTGGAGTACTCCGAGTCGGACTCATACCATCCATACTCCTTACCGTACTCTTTCTCCTCTTCCTGCCTCACCGCTATTAAATTTGCCCCGCCGGTTAAAATCCCAACCGAAAGGTTCATACAGAACACAGCCCCTCGTCATCGTCACCACCAAAATCAACGTGGGCCCGGCTGTACAGGCTGCACCTGGTGGGCGATAACGCCGTGACTCAGTGCTCAGCTGTAAGGTGCGCCACACGTCGCGCTCCTATAACATGCCTTCACATTTGTCCTTGTCCGCGCCTTGGTCATCTTGTTCATTCCCCGTCGTGCTGAATGCTTTCAGCACCACTGTCCTGTAGACCGGATTGATCGCCCCTCCCATACCCGCAGTATGGCCACGGCAGGCCGTGCTCCGGGGAAATCTGTGCCCGATTAGCCACGCGACCTACCTAAAAGCAGCACCGCAGTCTTGCGGACAGCCGCCAGAACCACTGCGTGGAACCCAATCCTGAAAGTGCCCCAGAATGTGTTGGGCATCGCCGTGGCGTTCTGCAAGTGTCGTGTATGCCGGCGCTCTGCCGGCGCTTTTGTCGCCTGGGAAATAGCCCATGTCTTTGAATCCACTTGGCAGAGGTAGTACCGGAGTGGCCGAGAATCTTAGTATCGATGGCAAAGAGAGTCAAGAGTTTTGACAGAGAAACAACCTAGAAGTTCGGATACCGACGAATTCATGCCATCCGCTCACTTGTACTCACGGTTCGTGCTATGCCATTGCGGCCGATATGTCAATTGGTGTCGGGTGAGCGCGCACAGTGATTAGATCGAGTAGTATGCATGCGTCTGCATCGATTGTATAATCAATGTCGATGTCTCGCCGAGAGTTTGAGTTGAACAGCATTCCTTTTGATTTCGTCAGTCCCGATTTGTAGAGACCATTCACCTATGACTCTATGTCATACGTGTCGTCTTGTCCCCTGGCCGCCTGGCGGAAGACAAGTCCAAATACTGCCACTGTCGAGAGTGGCGTCACTTCGTCAACGGCGACAATGAACAAGTTCTTCCATTCGCCAACTTTGCTGCAAGGGCATCTCATGAATTGCTGGAGCACATTGGTAATAAGCACCAGTGACGCATGGGTAAGGACCTGTGGATCAGTCAACACTAACTATACGTGAGTATAGGTTTATGTTACAATGAGAGCCGACCTTGATGATAAGATAGATAAGCTTGACTAATGACTATCTTGGTGTACTCAAGGGTGTACTCGACGCGTCGCGTTGGAGCCTGCGTTGGAAAGTGGCGACGAACCCAAACCGCCGAAAGGCGCCTATAACAGAGCGATGCTGGGTCATGGTCCATCTTTAGGTTCTTCGGACTACAGTTTTGTTACTATCAACCTTCGGCGACGCACTGACTTTTTTTGGGCTTGACAACCAAGTCTATCTACCTGAGAATCTGCGCCACGGTGTGTCCAAAGTCCCTGGTGCCCAACACCCAAGAAAGTAGGGCTTTGGCACAAGGCCATGGTTCTTTTGAGCACTGTTGTCCGACATCCCATACGCCACCTTATCGGTCACCTCTGTCATGATATTGAGAGAATATGGACTTCCTAGTACAAAATGCTGCAACACGAGACGAGCTCTGAATACATAAATCAGTGCCTCCCATCTTCAGTACCAGAGCGCAAACACAACATCCATGCAGGCAACTTGAATGCGAATGCCAATGCCAATGCGACCGAGACCGTTGCCTCGCCCCCTTCTTGCTAGTATATCCTATTGTCAGTCTGACAATACAGGTCTAAACAGTGCACTCGTACCGTGACATGAACTCCTGGCGTGCCAGACGGCTGAGATGTCTCGTTCCCTTGTTGCACCTAAATAGGACGTGAGCGTTCGCGGCGTGGATTACCATCACTGGAAGGAGACTCACAGTATCCGCTCCCTTTGTACCTGCGGACCCCTCTCCATTACTAGCTGCGCCCTTGTTCCGATGTCTCGTTTTAGCAACCTTGGTATTTCCTTTGTTCTGTAACGCAGGGTAAGCAACGGCGCCGATAAATAAACTAAACTACGAACCCAATTCACGGGTTTTGCGACTGCTCGCTGAGATAGCTTGTCAAGACACACCACCACCATTGGTCCACAAATAAAAAGGACACCCACCCGCACACGTTGCCCTGCAGCCATCCTCGGGGGTCCTTTTCTTGTGGTATCCTCTGTCGACTGTGACCGGGAATTAAAAGGAAGACTGGCGACTCGACCAGATGCTGTAGGGAGTTGATCAGGCGGTTGCGAATCCTGGTTCTTGTTGGTTTTCTTGAATCTCGCCCGTAGCCACCTTTCGAGTGACGAAATTCCCTTGGACGAATCAGGCGTGTCAAGAGGTTTCTTTGGAGAAGATGTTCTGGGAGGGGAGACGATGGATAGGGGACCCGCCAACTGTGGTGTGGTCTGCAGCGAACGTAGCGGCATTACATCGACTTCGCGCAGCCCGGTAGAGGATGCCGGGGAAGGCGGCTTGAGCGATGTCAGCACGAAAGCAGGGTAGTCAAAACGCCACGGACCTCATTATAGTCAAACAGCGGTGCGGGAGTGCTAGATGGCAACTCGACCTCACGCAGTCATGAAAACCAGCACCGAAAAGGAGAATAGTCAAAGTCCTACCTCGAGCAGATCATCATCACTGTCCCCGCTGTGGGTCTCCGACTCAGGTTTCCCTGACGTTGTCGGTTGTTCCTTGCAGGAGTCAGAGCGACTCTGTCGGTGACAGAATAGCAAACTCGTACCGGAGTCGAGTCTGGCAGCTTTTCGTCGTGGATATCCGATGTCGAAGGCTCCTCATCTTGTCGTTGCTGCGGCTTGTCTCCAGCTGTGTTCGATTCAGGGTCTTCTGGAGTAGGTGCCTGTTGTCCAGAGAGGGAAGTGAATGTATAACTTATCCAACAGGCCAACATTGTAAATGCACAAATGCTTACCAGGAAAGGTCCATATGAGTCCGGCAGGATACTACTAAGATTACGAATTGTGATATTCCCATTGTATCCTCCGGTTGCGAGATGGCTGTAATCCAGGGATAGAGCAATCGACCAGATCCTTTGCCCGTCCTCGATGACTGGGCCTATCTGAGTGAGTGTTGATGTGTCCCAGAACGTGATGGAACGGCGTGCAAAGGCAGTAAGGAACTTCCCATTGGAGGCTAAAGCGATACAGTCTAGATCATTGTGATCGTGGACCTGCGATTCAGCCAGCTGGGACCCAGTGGATACGTCGAATGACTTGATTTTATTGGCGGTAGATACAGCGAAAATTTGCTGCCCATTGCTTGACCATGCAAGTGGTGTTACCGCGACCAAGCCCTTGGTAATCTCATTGGTAATCTTGACGAGGCGGTCACCATTGTGACTGTCAAAGACATGGATGGAGGCTTGACAGAGAGTGGCGATGTGTTCACCGTTTGGAGAAAACTTGATACCCTCGACAGAACTATTATGTTGGAGCGGGCCAACTAATCTTTCTCCAGTCAGGATGTTCCAGATGCTTGCTTCGTTATCAGGGCTTCCAGTACCAGTGGCAAACCTGATGGAGTCCGGTGAGATGTCCACCGTACGCACTGATTTTTCACCCTCCACTGCCACGACCCTTTCCTGGGTTGTCGCGCTCCACACACTGGCCCCCTCATTCTCAGTCCCACACACTATCCACTTGTGATCCCCTGACACAGAAATGCCATTCAAGTCCATCCCTCGCATTCCTTCCCCCACCTCTTGACCGTCTGCAACTCGCCATCGTCGAACTCCATTCTTGTCCCCGCTGAACAAATGCGTTCCGTCTGGGTGGAAAGCGACCGAGTATATTTCATTAGAGTCACCGGTTTCAATCACTATTGCCTCATCTTACTGACTGTTCAGCATTGTACCAATCGCTGGCAAGAACTGCTAGTACACACCAGTCTTCGTTGACGGCATCCTCCCCAATAGTACAGTCTCGTAGGTTCTGCAGTGTCAAGAAACAACGTGTTCAGGTCGAGTTGCGATACGCAGAGAAGTGCTTGTTGCCAAGTTCCATACACAGGTTCCGTTCCACGCAGGCGCCTCGTGCGTTTGGCGCTTATACTTGCTCGAATCCTTGTGACCAGTCCCTTTATAAACCCACCCTATCGCGGTGCACTGCCGGACAGAACAACAGACCAAGGATGACAAGCCAGGTGGAGCTGGTACCAGTCAGATGCGGCCGGTATGTTTGGAGAGCGGAGTAGCCCCAGCAGCGCCAATTACATAAAATCCCGACCGAAAGGCGGATACGGAGCTCACCAACGTACCCTCATCATCGTCACCGCCAAGGGTGGCCTGGCTGCGCAGGCTGCACCTAGGCCATAACGCTGTGACTCAGCAGTAAGGTGCGTGACAGGTGACTTCTCTGCCGCTCCCCAAGGTTAACCCATCAAATAACTCGGCCCGCTCAGTAGATCCGCCTTGTACCTCGACCATTTTTCACATAGCGACACTTTCCCGACTGCATCGATCACATTTGTCCTTGTCCGCGCTTTGGTCATCCTGTTCATCCACACGGCATAACCCACCACCAGCTGAATGCTTTCAGTACCATCATGATCCTGCACACCGGAATCGATCATCCTCCCATATCCGCATGATGTGGTCGCGGCAGGCCGTGCTTCATTATAGCAAGTGTTGTAACGCTCTGTTCCTGCTTAGCAGTCCGCTCCACGCAGGCGCGAATAAAGCTGTGATCCCGGTCACGGTGTTGGTATCTACACACTCAAAACATGTGTGTCCCAGCGCAGCAGTCTCGCCCGTACCCACGCATGGAATCTGATCCTGAAAATTTGTCCCAGATATCCTGTCCGATTCCCCGCACCTATGAAGCGCCGCGTGAAGGTCCTCAGTCGGTTCGGGAATTGTGTTTATGGGACCGTAAGTGCATCCTACCTACCCAATGGGGGAAACGAGACGGCTGAAACTTCTCTCTGACCGTCAGGATTCACCATCTTCATCATCAGAAAGGTCGGAGAGGAAGGATTCGCAGTGCACGTTCCTGGCTTACTTTATTTTACCCATCCGTTGATGCGGGGTGCTCTCGTCTTGCAGTATGGGTGTACTCAACACTGCCATGAACATTGCACGATCATGATGCGCTCTCAAAGACAGAAGCTCGCTCTCGATGTTGACTTTTGGAGGTACGTCCTTACGTTTACAACCAGACTGAGTACGGACTGCTTTGAGCTCAACGGGCGTGTAATTTGGGCAGGAATCCGTATTAACTCATAAATGCCGAGTTTTCCGATGAACTTTTTCTTGTTCCCCAGTCCTGTTCGTTGTACCTCATGTTGTGTGGTAAGCTCACACTCTGGCGTCGGGTGGTCGGGTTCTTGTTGAAGTCAGAACACTGCTGATACCGTACACTAGACGATGCCGTCCTCGGAGGGCTTCAAAGTACGGTGATCGAGACAAGTCTACGTCGGCCTGAAGAGCGATCGTATGTCCCGGTGCAGAAACGCCAAGCGGCAGAGGGTATTGGCAAAAGCACCACGCGCGGGTGTGCATCCTGGGTAAGCCTTTTCTTGCCCGAGTGTGAATGAAGCATCGTTGTTGATGATGTCTCCAGGATCACGAAGCTGCGTAAAGAGTCGGGCGCCAGAATGCGACCCACACGCGCCCTCCTGTCAATGAATCGATCTCAATCAATTCCTGAACGCCCACCCAGTGGCATCGAACGAACTATCGCGCCGTCCTTGTCGGAAAAACGCATTTTCGCAAGGTTCGTGCCCAAAGATAACCCTCCCTAATCATGTTCAAAGTCAATCGCTTACGCTAGCGAGATCCTCTGAATCGTATTGGTGGCAGATTCGCTCGCACGAACTGGGAGCCCACCGACCGACATCTCGCATCACTGTCGAATCATCCACTTTTTTTATATAGAAAAAGTTTGGTACGCTCGTCGACGTGGCGAGCGTCCGACGTCCGGCGTGCGTATTGACATCTTGTCTCTTGGAGTAGAACTATTTCGGAACATCACGCGGGATCCCTCCTGCGCTTTTGATCGCATTCGCCGGGCTGGTCCACGGGCGCACGCCCCTCTTCTCACTTGCCAGGGAAACACCCTGCACGTCACTCCCGGGGACACCGGTGATCGCTCATCGACGTTCAAGCCCGTGGGATGAACAGTATTATACGTGAAACACGACGAGCTTGTCCATCGCCTACGCACAGCCCCTCCAGCGCCAACCACACCGTCCCCAATTCGTCGATCGGTCCCACGTTGCGCCCATGATGCCAGCCACGAGCGCTAGCAGATGGGCCAGCGCTACAGATAGGAC
>JBBPRB010000469.1:0-15754 GCA_038092815.1 Hortiboletus rubellus | reverse complement strand
GTAGCATAGCCAACTCCCTGCCAAGTCATACAGCCCCACATCATCAAAGAACCTCCTCCAAACTTCACTGTACCTTCCACCAGCCTATCACTTAGCCCTTCCCCTGCCTTTTTCCACACCCACTTGCACCCATCTGACCCTAGGCGATTGATTTTGGTCTCATCAGACCATACTACCTTCTTCCAGTCCTCCAGAGTCCAATCTTTATGAGCATAAGCAAAATCTCGATGAGTCTTGCGATGCTCGGTTGAAAGAAGAGGCTATTTGGACTTGACCACAGCTTTCATACTTGTTTTCTTCAACTGTCTGCAGACTGTGGAGGTAGAGAGAGGCTGGTTGACTATATTGGTGAGTGCCTTGGTCACCTGAACAGCATTTTCTGCCTTCCTAGAGGAGATGAGATAAATGATATGCCAGATATTGGTAGAGGAAAGCTTGGATGGATGACCTCCAGTAGCTTTTTGGAGCTCAGAATGCTCTTTGGAGCATAATCTGGATATGGTAGACACATTAAGACCAGTAGTGAATGCAATAGAGTGAGCAGATTGGCCAGCATCGAGCATAGAGAGGATGGTTTGTTTTTGAATAGAAGAGATGGTTCTCATGATGGTTGTGGTTGGAAACAAAGATGCGTGTGAACTATTTTAAACTCAGACATGGTTCTAATATGTGTATGTTTGTTTGTATGACCAAACATAACCAAATAACACTTGATTTGAATATAATGAGCAAAGGGTGCAAAACTGTTGTAATAGTATTAATGTTTTGAAATGGATGTATCTTTGCAGTATGTAAGTGAAATCACATGATCCTGGGGACAAAGCCATAGCAAAGGGTTTGTACTTTATTTGTTTCCACCAAAGCAAAGTGAAATTCCCACAAGTGATTGTAGGGTGCTTCGCGCCCTGGTTTAGGGTTAAACATTGCAATGGTTTTGCACCTCACTATACATTTGTTATAATTGGATTGCATTCTGGTCCTCTATCTGTTGTTGAATTCTTTCATGCTGTTATAATATCTGTTGACAAATTCACTCTTGAGCCTCTGCTTTCTATGGCAACTGCTCCATTGATAAGTTTTTTGTTATATAAGCTCCCATTGATGCTGCTAATTTTCAGCTTGTCAGTTCAAGTTTATATAATGCTGATGAAATTGCAAGGGTTATATATGGTGGTAACAGTGGTGGTGGTGATGGTGATGGTGGTGATGGTGATGGTGGTGATGGTAATAAAGCAAAGTTGAATTAACTTTGAAACTATTGTCTATCCCAAGCATTATAGCTTTAAACACCCTCCTCATATATCTGCTGAAAATTATTCATAAGGTTGTAATGATAATCCATACAACCACCAGCCAGTGAAAAAGATTGCATTGGTGGTGGTTGAAACTATGGATTATATACATGCCATGCACATTAAACCTCATGATATTCTATTGGATTATGTAGTAATTCAGAATATTGAATAGGAGGATGGTAGGTACTATATAATTTTAATAACTTATTTAAAAAATAGCAAGAGATATTGAGTATTTACCAATAATATAGCAGCAGCATTATATGGAGATGAAGGAGGTTGATGATATGGTAAGTGATGAAAAGGTAAAAAAACTCAAAATATATTGTTCTCACTCAGCTTGATGAGCAGTATTTGAACAAGTTAGGGGGAGGTTGGGGGAGTTGACATGATTCTGTGTATGTACATAGTATGTATATATCTGTAACAAAAATGACCATAAAAAAACTCGGGATTTAGGTGTCTTAATGATCTTTTTGTCATTTTCTACCAAATATTCAGTCAATAACCAACCTTGACTATCCTAAAAAGAATCTATATAATGTGGAGAAATAGTTTTTTAACTATTTAATGGACTATCTTAGTGATTTCATATTGGATACTCTAGATAGACTTAGCTTGGGCTATATGAATAGTTGTTTCCAATCATCAGTTACAAACTAGGCACAATCCTGGTGTGGATTAATGATTTTCAAGGGAAAGGAAAATGAAATATCTACAAGAAATACAAATCTATCCTTTCTAGAGATTTCTTTAAAGACAGCAAGGGAAATAAAAAAAATTAAATTTTAGATAATAATCCAAGGCAAAGGAAAGGAAAAGAAAGGAGGAAAGAGGGAAAAGGGAAGAGGGAAAGGGAGGTGCTAGGCAAAGGGTTCTGCAGCCCAGGACGTGTCATAGTATAAAACAGCCAAAAATGAAAGTTACTGTGATACCACATATGAAATCAAATGAAAAGGCAAGTGGTAGTATGAGATGACTGAAAATGAAAGTGGCTGTGGTGCTAGAATTAACTAAACAAACTGATAATAAATAAGTGCTAACTAGGCCACATGGTTTGTACATCTAAATATGGTAATTTTTGCTCAGCTGGAGATCTAACCATGCTTATGTAACAGGTAGAGTAGGTCAAGTTTTTTTTTTTTGACATTCATTAGTTAACTAGTGTTTCATCCATTATGCCTTGAGCATAAAAGGATGGTAATTCAATTTTTGTACAAAAATAAACATTTTAATTATAGTTAGTTGTATCTTAATCATATTAAAAAAAAATCTATATATCAAAGGTTCAAATTTCTAAATATTTTAGTCCAAACAACATTTGTAGCTTTAGTATTTTCTTGATTATGAGGAAAATGGATTTCAATGTTTCTGGGATGAGTACAATGTGATAAAGCCACATAAAGTTGTTCATGAGAAACAGCAAAAGAGTTCAAATTTAATTCAACATGTTTGACTATTTGACCTTGTGACTTATTGATTGTCATGGCATAGGCTAGATAAACATGAAATTGCAGGCAACAAAAAGACATAGGAGAATCTTGAAGACCAGAGTCAAGAGCCATATAAGGAATAAAGATCACATTGTTGACATTATCTCCACCCAACACCCTATGTTCCACAATGTAGTAAGTAGACCCAAGGAGCCTTAACCATGTGCAATTATAAGGACCATTCATGGAATTCAGATTGTATAGAAACATGAGTGGTGCACCAACTGTTACAACTGCTGGTATTTGCTACTATTTTTCTTCTATTTTTACCTATTTTTCCTGGCTTTCTACAAAGCATTTCACTAAATAGCCCCTATTACACTTGGATTCCTCTACACTCATCCAACTATGTTCACATAACTATTTGCTCATGTGATATCACATGACCCAGTCACATGATGCCCAAGGGCCACACTCATGTCACTCCTTCACATGACATGTATAGCCATGCACTGCCTTGCACAGCCACACCACATGTCATGCCTCATGTCGCTTATCTCGTATCGCTTACCTATGAGTCACTCCCTTATCTCTGATCTATAACTCATGTGCACAGCCTATGCCTCATGCCCTTATGGCTATGCTTATCTCTGACTCACTACGATTCTTTATGACTCATGTCACAGCCTCGCATTGCCTCAAGGCTATGCTCAGTTCTGCTTATGACTTGTCATGACTTACCCATAACTTGTATGCATAGCTATCTACCATGTATAGATACTGTATAATATCAAACATGTACAAGCCCTAGATAGTATATAAACCCCCAGGTAGACTGTGACTGACCCCCAATCTTATCCTCCTGGAGTTCTCCCATTGTCTATTTGAACCCATCTGTGCTTGACCACCTGGTTAACTAGTTTAACATCCATCAGCCTCAGGTAGGCCCTGGTGTTTCACCAACTTTAAGCTCAAGCTTATGCAGGGAAAATTCAGAGGGACTTAAAGTATTGAGGATTTCTGGTCAGATATATTCATACTCTTGCTCTACCATAGAGTCTGCACTAAGATATGTGATCTTTTCCTGGGGTGCAACAGAGTCTAGAATTGTGACATTTACTTCATGAACTTGCTCAATCCTAGGATCAAGAATGGTATGGTTCAAAAAGTATTAAGTAGGAAAA
Source organism: Hortiboletus rubellus (assembly GCA_038092815.1). Lineage (NCBI taxonomy): Eukaryota > Fungi > Basidiomycota > Agaricomycetes > Boletales > Boletaceae > Hortiboletus > Hortiboletus rubellus. Next base: position 11,842 of record JBBPRB010000469.1, on the reverse strand, counting down.
TGTTGATTTTAAGCAAGAAGCTGAGAGTATAGTGAATTTATAAGGAATACCATTGTGTCACTATAATACATATGTTCATGAAGAATTACATCTTTATCTGTTATATCTATTTGCAGGAGTTGATGTGCCTATTCATTAGATTCTAGATCTTGATCCAACCACATATTCTAATGAAGATAGTAAGTATTTATTCTTTCCCAAAGATTAAAGTGGGTGAAAGTTGCTGGAACTATTTATTCTCTTGAGTCATGTAGGATTACAGGAAGAGTTTGCTTGAAGTCATCATCAAATAGAATGGTAATTCCTCCAAATGTGCAGTTGGACTGATCCAGCAAGTTTCAAAAAATACAATCCACAGCTTCTATAATGAAATGATGTTGAGAGGCTGCCTCATCCCAAATAATGAGAGGGGTCTCTTTGAAAAGTACATAACCAGCATCATTCCTTTTTATGCCATATGTATTTTGTTCATAGTAGAAAATAAGAATCTTAAAGTGTGAATGAGCAGTGCAACCATCAGAAAGAAGAAAAGCTGCAAAACCAGTAGAGGCCACATAAAAAACAATCTTATCTCTTGTATGAACACTAGCAGCAATAAATTTGGCCAGACAGGTCTTTTCACAACCATTACCATTATGAAAAAAACATGAAGATCCATGGAAGTTGAGAACACTAGCCATGACAGCATTATAAAGAGTGATCTATTAAGGATTGAGAGTAGAAAGTCCTTTATCAACATGTTTTTGCTACTTCTCTATATTGTAATCCCTTTACTCAAGGGTGAGCTGGTTTCCTTTATGATAGCCCCAGTTATTTTGTAATTTAGGCATTGAAGGAAAGCCCTACAAGCATTTGTCATATCTTCTGAGTTCTTGATCTATAAGACACAATCTATAGTTGTAAATTTGTGTTTGATTGGGCTTGATAATATGAAAGGTATACTATAAATAAGTTGATGTGCAAGATCATCACATAAATAATGCTTGGAGGCATTTCACAATCAATGGAGAAAGCCTCGATAGAAATAATCATGGGCTCCAGCCATGGATCTTGATTGGCTTTAGACCATCCAAGCAATTGAGTGAGTATTCTTAACATTGTTGACCATATTCTTAATTTCAGCTTTGGCTCAGAAAACTATAGACTGATAATCAGGAAGATGAATAAATAAATGGTAAATAACTGGCCATTTCATATGTATGGGGAATTCAAAGATATTATGACAAGCTTGGGTAGATGAGATATATTTGATGTTGAGATAGGAATGAATTCCATTCTCTTCTTTGGTTAGAACAGTGGCACAATTTGAACCCTTATATATGTACTTGTGAATGTACTTGATGACTTTAATAGATCCACAAACTTCCAAGTTGATGTGACAGTCACACTACATCAATAGCTCCCTTGGATGATGAACCACCACTCTATTGTCAAAGACATCCTGACATTTTTAAATAGTTCTACCATTGTCAAAGTCAGCATAATTAGGATATCCATTTTCTTTGCTGAGAATCTGGTTGGTAAAAGCCTTGGGAAAGTGCTTCTTGCAAATACCATTTTCCAAACACTTCCAAAGAGCAGGATTCATGAAGCATGTATTTGGAAACAGCAGAGTGAAGTTGGGAATAAATTTGTAGGTCAGGAATTTGTACAGAGATAACAACATCAATTTACTTGATGGTGATAATCTTGTCTTGTAACTTGTCATATCCTGTATTTCACCCAAGTTTAACTCTGGCCCTCCAGGCCTATCATCAAGAACTCTGCTGTGTTCTCACACAGGACTTGTCTCCGGACTCTGAACTTGTACTTAGTATTCTCTTTTCGTCTGTCTCTTGTTCTCTTATTTAGGACTAGCTCCATTTGTTACTTACCTCCGTACCTGTGTCTTGCTTAGAGCACCGCTTCAGGATACTTACTTCTGACTCCCGTTCTCTTACCAATCTCTTACAACTTCATTTACTAATCATTTTTAAACTCCGTATATAAGCCTTCAATTTCACTCCTGTATTCCTTAGTTCAAATATTATCTAGAATAACTCTTCTGACTTCCGCTTGAGTCTTGACGACTCTCCTCTAACACCTCTACTCAACTTGACATCTTTACATCTTAAGTCTTACCTCCAATCTCCATAAATCCAGAACTAAACTCTTGTAAGGGTGCACCACATATGGTGAAGCCAAGTTCCATTCCCTAATCACCTCTGGCGTTCCAGAGTTGATACTGGAGTTATGGTTCTAATATAACTCCAAGAAGATCAAAAGGTGCATATAAAAGAGTCCACACTTTTGATATTTGATGGTGTAAACAAATCCAGCCACCTGTCCAAAGTATCCATTATGAATTTTTTTTCAACAATGCCTGTTGCTTGGCATGAAAGACACATGCAATCAAGTCAAGCCTGTCCATAGTCATTTGACCTATTGTAAATGACAATGAGTGATCAGCTTTGTCAATAACATTCAGATTTAGATATGTATACAAATGTACTAGCAAGCAGATTTTGAGATATTTGTAGCCAACTTCCATTAGCAGTCATAGTAAAAAATAAGTTAAGCTTTCTAAATTCCCAAAAAATGGTCAGAGAGTCTTGAAGAAGCTGCTACATAAGGCAAGGTCCACCCTTGTGAGTGGAAGGAAAGATAACATGACCAACTTGACTCAAGTTTGGATATTCACCACCATCTCAATGCATTCAATCTGGTAATCCTTGATATAGATTAGCTCTAAGTTTTATCTGATTATTGGCCACCCATGTAAGGTTGCACTATTTAATGGATGTCCTTCCATCATGGATGAATTGCTAAAAGAGCCTTCCTCCTTTGAAGAGATTCTGTAGTTCTATCTTAGATGGCCATATGTGAAGTCTGTAAGTATACCAGAGAAGCTATGTGACCTTTTTGAAGTAGTGTGCATTTCCATTACACTGTCATAAGAATATGTCCAGATGCTAACCCTTCTCTCCATGTGGCAAAAAAAGCACATAATATAGTAGGAGATATGATGAATGAAGATTGTTAATATAACAGAGACTGCCACCTTGTAGATGTATGACAATATGACAATCCACCCTCACATTTTCTGAAATATTTTCTGATGTGATTGCAGCTATTTCCTCCACAGCAGGTAGATTGTATCTTCTAGCATCAGCTGCCTGTTGTAGATGAAGATGTATGCAAATATCGGTATGTTCCTCAAGTGGTTTAGCTTATAGAATGTTGTGAATAATTCTGTCTTGTATAAATTGTTACTATTCATCCTTATGATATCATAGGTCTGTTGATAAAGTAGTTGTTAAAGATCAATCAACTCCTGGCGGAATTCCAGAACTCTGGAGTTGTGTGAATGAGTTAGGACTTCAGCTTCAACTTATGTGCTGGGCTCTTGCTGTTGTTCATGTCCTGTATTTCGGAGCAGAGAGGAACAGAGATAACAGAGGGAATAGGAGTCTGTCCAAATTGATAATCTAGCTACTGTACATGGAGTATCTAAGAGTTTATATACGGAGGAGGAGTACAGTATTAGTAACGGATGACAGAAACAGAGACGGAGGACGGGAAATCAGAAAGCTGGTGCTATGCTCCAGCAAGACGAATGCCAGAGCTGTACAAGCATAGGTCAGAGGTATCTAAGGATTGGAACTAAACTATATATGGAACAAAAGAGTATCGTAAGTACAGGGTGTAAGAAGGAATTAGTCAGAGTATAGAACAGAGGTACATATTAACAAAGAGCAAACCAAAGATCGCTCCTGAAGGAGTGGAGTTGTTCCTGGAGGCTGGGGTCATGCTAGGGGTTGGCACAGTATATGACAGTAGTACATAAAGATAGATTTCTATAAAAGTGGTGTGAAGATCCAGCAAAATAGTGTCATCAAGTTGAGGATTATATTGGACACACCTGTTAGTTGCTTTTTCTGGATTATATATATAGAGCTGAGTATATTATGGTTGTAATCCATCAGGTGGTATGAGGGCTCCTATAAAATGGTGAAGATTTGACCACCAGTTTTATGGTTTCTTCCCTCACTATCTTATTTCCTTCACCTCTCAATTACAACGCCTGTTAACTCCAACTTTATGAGTACAACTTCAAAGTAGGAGCAGTTATTTCTCCACTTCTAGTCAATACTTTAATACAATACAAGATCAGCTCCCTCCATCAAATGGTACAGTATCTCAGACAGTGATCCTGATAATGACTCTGAAGACATCTTGGACACTTTAGGCAACATCCTCACCCTCCTTATTGATAAAATCAGTGACTTAGCCAAGTCCACTGGTCACATTCCCTCCACCTTTGCCTCTGACCAAAAAACAAAGGTCCATGTTCCAGATCAGTTCAATGGTTCAGACCCTTACAAGCTCTATACCTTTTTGATGCAATATGAGCTTTGCTTCCAAGACTACTCAAAGTCTTCTGAACTATTGTGCTAATGTCATTTTTGCATAATCATACCTCTCTAATATGTATGGCCTTGGAGTCATTCAAACCTGACCTTTTTCTTTCTGATCTCCCAACCCCCACTTACTATGGGTGAACCACTTTCAAGGGTTTGTTCTGGAACTCCAGACAAATCTCAGTTTCCACAACCCTGTCAGTAATGCTGAGCATCAACTCCACCATTTGTTTATGACAGATGACCAACATATTAACAAGTGTAGTATGTAATAGAGTTAAACTACGTAGCTTGCCCAGTCTGAGGATATGGAAATGATGCACTCTGACATCTTTTCTACCAAGGACTTCTGGACTACATCAAGAATGAGATCCGTCATATTAACAAACCCTCCACCTTTTCAAATATGCATACTCGCATACAATTCATTAACACATGTCATTGGGAATGCCAGTCTGAACTCTCCTGCCAATTGCCAATCAGCACTACATCTCCTCTGCCCTTATTCTCTGACTCTGCATTCACCTTTGACTCTGACACTTCATATCCATATTTTTTATACTCTATCTCTGACTTTGAATCTCATGTTAAAGGTTCCTTCTCTGAGGATTCTGGCTCCTTGTCTGCCTTGGAGTCAGATGGTGAGTCACCTAATATTTAGTCTAACATCTCCTTTCATATTCTAAATGGATACTGCCATCCATTATATGCTATTTTGAGTTCCAGCTCAGTATCACTGTTATAAACTCCTCTCTTTTCATCTCTGTTGCATTTTGAAGGTGCTACCTCCATCCTCCAACTTTTACATATGTATATACATATGTAAATAGTGCTATTTCTGACCCCTCTGGCTTGTTTTACAAACTTAAGAACCCACCTCTCCTCTCCACCTCCAAACTAGTGGTTACTTTGTTAACCTTCATGTCACCTCCATTGGAAGCCTCTGTCCTTTGTTTAGGAATCCACTAACTCACCCACTTATACTCCATTGAATAGTAGAGTAGAGTAGTACTTTATTTGATTCATCTGACAAGCTTGCCAGCATATTTTGAGCTTTACTATATAGTCTTTGGACTTCATCCTCTGACTTAATTTGCCACCTCTAATCTATTGTGTTTCCCCTTGTAGTTTCACTATTTTTAATTAGTAGTATCTAGTTGTACTTGTCTGACACTCTCTTGAAAACTTGCCTCCTTTTTCTTCACACCTCTGGTCAGTAAGGATATCATTTCTGAAGCTGAAGCTTCATACATCAATTTTTTCTAGGATCAACTCCTGACAGTTACCCCTGTTTACACCCTCTACTTATCCTTTAAGCCTTCTCCAACATCCCCATCTGATATCTTCTTGTCAACAATAAGAAAATAACTCACAACAACTTTTCCCTACTCTATTTTTGTCCCCCCCTAGTCTATCCTCTTGTGGATGCTATCCACCCCTAAAAGGGGAATAGGGATTCCACTTGCCAACTCCAGCCTTTGATTAAGCTCATTCTACTCTATCTCCTACCTAACTTTGACTTATTTTGGTTGTATTTTGCAACATTTTTAAAATAAAATATCTACTGTATTTACCTACTCCTTCAATCCTTCCTCCATTTCTTCTGACTCCTCCATCTCCTCTGTCATCAGTCTGGCCAACTTCTTGGCCACCACCCCCACCATGTCCTTATTCTAAAGAAATTCCTCCTTCAATTCTTTATCCTCCAGCCTATAGAATTCCTCCTCCTTGAACTCTACCAGATACTTGAGGAACTGGTTCTACCTATTGAGTTACTTCAGAAACTCTTGCATTCACTACCCAAACTTTATGAATAACTAGAATATTGCTTATGTGGTTGTCACCACCCCTGAACCACCCTTTCTCTTGTCTGACTCTGACCTCCTTCCTCCAACCTCATTTTTTTTGCCTTCTTCTTAATGATCCACCCTCCACACATCTCTTCCATCTTCCTTTGCTTTCTATCTTCTTTGTCCTGCTTTACTTGCACTTAGCCTTCATTTCAATACATTTCATGCATAAAATCAACTGACACTTGAGTTCCCAGGTTATGTATGTATCTTGCACACTTTGGGGGTGTCTGCTAGACCTTGTCCTTTCTAGAGTTCTACTCTGCTCAAACTTGCTTAGCCTGCCACTATCAGCACATAGTCATTAGCAAGGTGATAATTATTCATCAGTTTTTTGACTGCCTCCTCAGCCCTCTATGCCTCCTCCACCTCCATTTTTATCCTCTTCTCCTCTGCCACACATTGTACCTCTACCTCCTCCTTTGCTATGCATCATATTTTCACTTTTTTCTCTATCTTACACTTCACCTTCACCTTTACTTTTCTCTACTCATCCTCTGCCCTCCTCACCTTTACTCATTGCCATCACTCTGTGAATTTTGCAGTACAAAAATCATCATTATCTCCTACACCTTTCAATAGGTACAAGTTGGGCCATGACATAATGTCTTTTAATATTAGACATGGTAATGGTAGTGATCTAAGGAGCATCTGACACCTCACAGACTTTATAGTTTATTTCTCATATTCCAACTTCCACTCAGAACTCTATTATCCTTCATCTTTGTATTGTTCTCCTAATGCCCTCAGAGGTTCAGACTTAAGAAGAAGATACTATCATATACATGCCATTTCAGTCACACTTCCAGTCCTCTAGGTACAACTCTGCTCTTCAAAGAGCAATCTCCAGTTTATTCTTCTCTAATATGTTTCTCTGTTTCCTTACTTATGATATTCCTTGTTCCTGATTAGTATTGGCTCTGCCTCTTAGTTACCTCCAACATGTGCATGTATAGCTTTGATATTTATGTCACCAGAATGCAATACTAGTTTCGAAATCTCCTGTCCTTTGATTTCATTATTAGTTTATCAATCCTATATACCTCCAATATATTTAAGCTCCTAGATACTCTCTGTACAGATAGCTTGATTATCAACATGGATAACTCTTATCCTCTTTCTTTACTATCTCCACTTCACTCCAAAATATAAAACACAAACAACAGCAAAAGCACAGTATATATGTAAGCTGAATCCAATAGTTCTATTTTGCCTGTGTAAACTTCAGAGTTTCAAAGTTCCTTTAGAGGTTGCATGGTTTTCTAATAATGTCACATAATCAATTAGGGGAATAAAAGATCAATTGAAACAGTACACAGCCCAGTAAATGTATTAGTATCTGCTATGCAATGTCCATTTTCAATGTGACAATAGCACAAGCTGGATCTTTATACAGACCTACACAAGGGATAAATGTATCTTGAATGTGGATATGACCATCAGGAAATAGATATTCAACCATCCATGTGGAACAGCAAGTACAATCATTATCATGTTTAAAATGTATTCCATGCAAAGAGTGTAACATGTCTCTTGTTTACAATATACTAAGGGTTTCCTTACAAATATTCTCCAATCAACAACTGCACCATGCTACTTATTTATCATTTAAAGAAAGTAAATATATGGAATCAACAGATATACTAGCACAACCAGTGAGAATGATAGATATATAATTAATAATTAAATAGTATTTAGTTTGTGTAGAGCACTGCAGAAAAGACATGCATTAGTATCTCAATGTCACAACAGGCAAACACTTACAAGAGATGACTAGAATTTAAATTATAACTGGTACATGTTTCATAGCACAAAAATGATGCACATTAGCACCTTAATGTCAAGGCAAGATAGCATTTATAAGAGGCAATAATGGAGGTGAGTAAAAGATTCAGAGTATATCCTTCATTTACAATTGCTTAACTTTTCTTGTATCATAGTACAATTTTTAATTTGGTAAGCTAATTCTTGCTGTAAGAAGATTCTACTGTGGTAAACATGAGTCTCTGGATTTATGGACAGAAAAGGGATACTAACAAAGGAAAACATGGGATAAATTGATCATGCTGATGAGAATGGTCTGATAAGAGGCTACTGGAAGGGTAGATCTGGCCACAACCTTGTTGTCATTGAGCTTGGCTTCCACCAATTTCATATCCATATTTACAATAAGATGATTATGAGTGACACTGGACATAGCATTCATATTGGCATATCCCTTAAGATGGCATAATAGGAGATCACTGGACATGAATTAATAATATCCACAGTTCAACAACTTATCTTTCAACAAATTGATGTTTGCCAATTTGCAAAATGTCTGGAAACCTGCCATAGTAGATCCATTGCCCATCAGAAATCTTAACATTGTGTGGTAGCATTTAATTTAACAGGCTAGTAGCATGTGAGCAACATATGGGCATCAGAACATCAGAACATAGCACTCACCTGCCCATCAGCAAGTGTGTACAAAATATAGCAACATCACTCAGCTTATATCTTTCACATCCCTTACATTGCAAAACCATATGTAGCAACTAAATATAAGTGAAATGGTGGATACAGTCAACTCAGCAGTTTCATATCAAATATGTTGGTGTTATGATCAAGATGTTTGAAATGCAATAGGAGGTAGATGTGATTATCATATCATAGGACACTTTGAATATGATAAGTATAAATATTGGAGAGTCAAGGAAGCCCACTCAAGTCCAATATTTTCTTATGGTTTTTCTTTTCCATTTTGCATCCACACCCTATAGTAGTCTAGTGGTAGCACTTATTAGAATTATGTCAAATAGCAAGAAATTTAAATGAGTCTAGCTTAGCTGGTTCTAGTAATAGAATACTATCCCAGAAATAGAAACATTATGTGCTGAGCTCACTCTTGGGACCCTAAGCTGATATAATAGCTTGTTGCTAATGTTTGAAGATCACATGTAAATACACCAGTATTACTGTACTCCCTATTATGATACTATATTCTGAATCTCCTTTTCACCTAGGTTTTCCAAGGTGGTTGGTTAACTCAAGCAGGCTAATGCCATGAAAATGTGTTTCAGACTCCCTCATGATGTCAAGTTGAAATGTGAGCCTTGAGATACCATCAACAAACTGCAACACACTTACTATTTGTTATTCTCCAAATAGCAACCATTACTCTGGTACCTGCTTCATTCCTATATATATATAAATTATTTGACCACCTGAAGACAGTTTTTCACAATGCAAGAAGATGTTTTCAAGGAATATGTTTTCAAGGAATACTAATGTAGCATGTGTGTATTGTCCTTGTCCACTTTCATTCACATTACTTACCTTTGGCTGTGATTCTATTTATGAGATATTGTTACATGATATATAAAATCATTACCTAGGAGTTGACATCATATAAAGGAATAGAAGTTGTAGGATTGGTATAGTGACTAATATCAAAAAACACTGTATTGTTGTTATTGATGGTGGGAACAAAGAGAGCAGTGGTAAGAGGTTGACAGAAGACCATCTGGGTTGAATTGACATTAACAACAGAGCCAGAGTGGTAAATTAAATACAGGACAGACAAAAGATTGTTTCATAGATCAGAAATATGCAGGACTCAAGAGAACTTTGACTGCTCTAGTGCTTCAATCCTCAATAACTAGATTAGTGTTTCTGTCTTTGAGTATTGTCAATGACAGATTTCCACTCTTTCATCCCAACTTCTTTTCATTCAACAACATCATAAATAAGAAGTAATGATTCACAGTGATCATTGGCTACTGAACAAGCATACAAAAGCCCCATTGACATGCTCCACCAAGTGTCAAAAACTCATATATAACGAAGCACATGCTCAGGTAAATACAACATGTTGCTTCAAGGATCTTACATATGCAACTTGACCTCACAATCAAGTTTTGCATCCCATGAGGTGAAATGATCATGTCCATGTACATGGCCATCAATACTTCTGTTTATGTAAAATGTCATGTGAGTATACAGTATTTGTAGAATTATGTACATGGTTTCACTACCTGTACTGTTTCATGAGAAATCATATTTATCCAAAACCATCCCTCTATCAATTTCTGTGTTTTGCTTCTCTTTTGATGTGGTTTACTGACTGAGCATCATAGGATTTTGAGGCCAGGATGACGATTGAACATGCTTTATATCACTTACCAAATACTATCTATCTGGCGGAGAAAAGCTCCTTTAATTGTGTCACATTGTACGCTTTGAATGTGGCTTTTTTGACATACATGAGGGACATCCTCAATCTGATCACAGCACAAGTTACACATGACCTGGATTCAAGCCTCACCTCCCATTGCACTACCAACTGGATGATGGTGATCCAAAAATACAATGCACTCAATAATTAGATGAAATCAAAATACCCACTCTTGTTCAAGAGAGAGGCTCTCTCTAAACTAATTCTGGTGATCGATCCTCACACAAAGAACAATATGTCAACATTTAAACTAAAAAGACTCAGAAACAGATCCAAGTCTGTTTTCTTCTTCATTGATAAAATATTCAAAAATTCTGGTTTGCAAAGATATCTTCCACCCTTCATCCAAAAAGGATCCTATTAGAAGATTACATACTGCACCATCATCAAGATTCAAAAGATATATGTTGAAAGCACTCTTGATCATTTGCAAGCTGACCTGGCAATCAAATGATATATATCTCACCTTATCAAAGATTCAAGGATTAATCATATTCCATGGACAGGAGATCACAATCCAGATGTGCAAAGGAGAGGTCCTACCATCATAAAATATTCTATTTGGCTATTTCTCAGCCAGTTTAAATTACAGCCCTCTGAGATGGGTATTAATTTCACAATCCAACAGTCACAATAGGTCTGTGCCACTCATATCTCAGATGCAATTTCCATGAATGATAGATATATCCAATGGTTAGCATGCTCTATCTGACTTGCTGACTATTATAAAATACATATTGCACAAACACTTACTTCCGTTAAAGTGGTCAGTAAGGACCACCTTTGTTATTCCAAATGACTATTTTACACATACATACTGTCTATACCTGGGTCATGAATAACTATTCACTATTGGCCAAACCAAAGTACATCATGGCGATGTTCATGGCCCTTATTTTTGCTGGAATGTTCCTCCAGATCTACCCTTTGAAAGATCTCAATACAAACACTAACATGACTCAGATATACAAACAAGCTTATTTGCATCCCCCGACTGTAAATATGTTAAAAATGTCAATCATAGCTTTGACAATTCTTTCATAGCCATTATGCATGAATGTTCACAACCTCATTCTGCTCATACAACCTACTTAATGAGTGCATTATAATCTTCACCATTACAAACATTACAATATTATATTCAAAAACACCAACACATCCACTAACATGAGATAATATTTGATGCAGATTGACCATAGTTACAAATTGTGAGCTGTGAAATCTGTGATTACTAAATAACTACAGCTTGCACCATGGCCAATACTCAGTGCTATATGACCCCATTTTGGCCATTGTCTAATTTATCCCATATCCATCCAAATTAACTCTGATCAAATCCCTAAAACATTATTCATGGCCATGAACTTTGACAATGC
>JBBPRB010000468.1:0-15759 GCA_038092815.1 Hortiboletus rubellus | reverse complement strand
CGGAGTCGCGAATGTCGCAGATATTCATTTCAGACAAGGCGCGCAGATCGACAGATTCCAAAAAGGCATTGCACGGCATAACTCGAAGACACGAAAATCTGAGACGCAAAGACGGAACTTCCGACCCAGCTTCGGATCCCCTTCCTTACATCGCCATCTTGGCCGACCTCGGACAACCATCGTCGTTCTCCCTCACCTTCCCAGAGCGAAACACCGACGATCGTTGCTTGCGCATCTATGCTGCCGGTGTCGATACCGTCACGTATCCGTTCTTGGCCGAGTATCCTGCGATCATGGATGCTCTGCAAGACCTCGTGCATCTGCAGCAGATTCCCGAGACGGAAACACCTTGTATGGAATATTTGAGTGCACAGGTAAAGTTTGGGAGCACTGCGACACCGGAACATATGTTATGGGAGCACGGGAGGCAATCCCTGAATGTGGGGGGAAGAACCGCTCGACGGTCGTAGGTTGAACTTGTCCTGCAATCATCGTGGTCCACTAGCATTGCGGTTATATACAACGGTGTGTACTATAGCTGAGGAAGAGCGTCATGTACAATGTGAAAATGGTATTTTACGACGTCTTCTCATTCTTGAGCAAACCAGTTCGCAACAACTTGACATTTTGAGAGATGATTCCACGAAACGAGGTGTTGAATATCGTCACATCGTCAGGGTGGAAGTTCATTGCATTCAGACTAGTACAGTCTTATCTAGGATTGATGACGTCGAGCCACAGTTTTGGCATAGCTTCATCCGTTAGATTTCTCGCAGCAAGACAAGCTGGTAACGCGTTATCTATCTGTTTTTTCTTTCATGCCTGCAACGTGCATGAGACGTGTTCACGAAGAAAGAACACCGAATGAATTGCGTCGCATGGGTGGTATAAATACACTTGCAAGTCGGCTGCCCATACTAGAGTCGAGACGAGAACGCACCAATGCCAACGATCAGCGTTCGACAAAAGTGTCAAATTTGTCATCTCACGTGCGCTTGGCTGGGGAGGACACGACGGGCATCGCGTGTTTATGTCCGCCAAGACAGACGGCGCGCGCTGGTAAAACAGTGAGCGCTTGGGGGTATGTCTCGAGAGACTGGTGGGCTGTAGAGTGGGAGGAGGAGTGTGCGTCGGAGCGAAAGGAACGCGGCCGTTTGGATTGCGCACCATCTGAGTGGTCTCTGGAGGGTGGGGACATGGGGCGCTTGGAGCGGCTGGACGAGCGGTAGTGGCTAGGCTCGAAAGGAGTACGTGTGCATGTGTGCATGCCCGCGTCTCGATGGTATTCCATATGAGAGTGTCCCGCGTACGACATCGAGATGGGAAGGAAAACGAGAAAATGAAGATGCGAAAATGGGCAAGAGTGAAGGTGAGAGGGGGTTAGTATTGGAATCGCAGAAGGAAAAAAAATACTGACGGAGCAGATCGCCTCTACCTTGGTCATATATGCGTTGTCCAATAATTCCTGATGGTACTCGTTGAGGCGTCCCGCGTGCAGTGAAAGCAGGCGGAAAGCCATCCGTTGTGCCAAGCGCCCTATGCCAGTCTTTGCGTATTCTTGCTTGGTAAACCAGGAGGGCAGGCTGGGGGTATTCTCCAGGGTAGTAGCGCCAGCTATGCGATTCGATGGTAACCCAAAAGTCACGACCATCTGCAAGTGGTCCGCCGGCCGTTCCGCCGACGCATGGCGTTGAACATTCTGTAATTGGCCTGGCCGAATTCTTTCCAGGAGAGCGCCTCATCTTTTATTTTCGCTTTGACGGACGCGCTGGTTTGGAAGGTCGGGCCCTTGTCGGTTTGAATGAGGGTGAGACCTTCATCGCCAGAGCCGTCTTCCTCCCTGACGTACTGCAAAAGAGACAGCCGAGGAAGACGAACAACCAAGTTCCGGATGACGAGCCGCCCACGCACCCCGTTCCGATGCAATAATCGAGGAGAAGGATATGCATGATTAGTCCTGCCAGCGGATGATGCGCAGCCTGCTATGTTCATCAGCTCCGAAGTGCATTGTCCAAACTTTGATTTTGTTTTGTTTTGTTTACGGCCCAAACCATACTGTTTATTGTCGCTGTGGGTTTTAAGAGGTCCCGTTGCGTCCCCCAGTGCCCTTTTTATGACACCACAGCTCGAAACGACGACAAACGAGTGAGCTCGAGCTTCGCTTCCGTGAACAAGTGCCATCTTCGTTATCACTTCCTTCAAGAACGGTACCCCAGCCAACCAGCGTACTCACGAATACCTCAAGGGTTCCAACAGTTATCAATATAAATCCCGACGTCCTTGGACTGGAGATATGAAAGGTGGACGATTGCAGGGAAGCGATGTGTAGTGATGATGAGTGAAGACCTTGACGCGGGTATCGGTGGCCGGCAAGTACCCACCGAAGATCATTCCAAAGAACGTCTTACCGGGACCGTTTTTGTTGGATCCGTCCAGGCTGCAGCCCGCGGAGCCAGTCTTCTGCGTCACATGCATACGCGAAGAGTGATATGTACGGGAACTCGGCTCTGTATTCAATATTGTCTCATGACTCCGACGCTTTCGGTGGCAGGGCGGGGGCAGGTCAGCAGTATCGCGCTGCTGCGACGGAATGCCGATTGTTGATAGACTTTGACAGGGAGGATAGCTCTCGCGTCGTCCCTGTGCCGTGTGTGCAATCGAGGGACTTTTTGGGCGATTATAATCACCTTCAGGGCCACAGAGACAAAGATACGTATGGCGGCTTATCTGATTCACAGATAATGCGCAGGTCCTCACTAGAGAACTTCCACGAGCGACTGATGCGGCTCGTCAGAGCCCAGCAATTTCTTACTACACACTGTCCCGAGCGATTTTTTTTTGGCCACGTGGGCATGATTCATTGTTCGAAGTATTTTGAGCCGGCCCGTGCACCCTGCCTCACCTCATCCTCACCTCATCGGCCTGGCGTACTTGAGAAGCGTGGGCACTGCGCCGCCCTTTCTCTTCCGAATTGCATCCCCTCGACCTTTTCGTCTTCCATCCCACTCTCCACATGCACATCTAAAGTAACAACATGGATGATTCCCCACAAGATGTGTACGCGAAATGTCTCCCAAACGATCGCGGATACCCGTTGCGGTTTCCCGAACCGAGTAGTACGCTCCCGTCCAGCCACAGACAAGATGGGCTCCAGATCGGGGATGTTGGCTATGTCACTCAGCAGGGCGCATTTAACGTTCTTTTCAATGTATCCTATGGGCCAAACCACGCTCTTCATCAACGTCCCGGTTTCTCTTTCAGCTTTGATCGTATTCCAATTGATTTTGATCGCGACGTCAACATCATATGCAACGCTGATCCCGCCGGTTGTGTTATCACCTCTCCTGGCATAACCCGACCCAAGCAAACTTCACGAAGGTAATTCCTTCATGAAGGATGTTGAAGAATTTGATACTAATTTGTAGCTTGAAGGGCTGGTTGCTACGAATTCACTCCGTCCTCCGCCAAAGGTGCAATTCTGATACTCCCAGATGGCGCCATATCCCACGACCTCCTTGCCAGCGAGCGCTTTCGCAAGGTAGCGATCGATTGTGCGCATGACTGGTACAAAATCGCTAAAGACCAATATGGTGAAAACATCAGCGGTGGCTCCCTCTACCTGATTACCGGCTTCTACAAAGCACGTTCTTGGTCACTTGCGTCGTTCAACGATGCTACAACTACGGAATCCCGACACATCACGGTGGTACCACGAGATGTCGAGGGTACCATCTCTAGGAGAGATTGGGATTGTACATTTCATGTTGAATACCGTGACGGACCTGGCCACAACGGAAATGCTAATCAAGCTGTTTTCATACGTGGGTTCAAGATCGCAGTACGAGATGATATGTTGGGATGGTTATCTCAGGCTCAGGCGCCCAAGGTTCAGCCTGTACCTGCAGTTCGCCCCCGTAAACGTCCCTGTGGTTTCGCAATGTTTCTCATGCGAGTATTCTGCAAGAAAAATATACCAAAACTGCCTCATGGGGAAGGTGCGGGTGCGGATGGAGACCCCGTATCCGCATTATCACAGGTTGGTACTGGCACGAGTCGAGTTTATATATCCTCGATGACTGAGCAACTATTAGCCCTTTCATCCTTCCGATATTATCAACCGATACCGATTGAATAAGGTTTGGATGGTGACCAATGATCATCACACAAGTGAATTTATTTTTTTACTAGGACCCCGATGCCAAGGTAGTCGTTACGCATGATAGCGAATGGATAACCTGGATCGAGACGGTTCGTCGTCATAATCTCCGATCTATCCCAATTTTTACTTCTAGGTAGGGAACACTTACTCCCGAGGAACTCATGCAAGAGGACCGCCTCGAAGAATTCTTATCGGAAAACTATCCCATGGTCTCGCAGCCTGGGAATAGTAGGACTGACAGCTTTCAAATCGTTATCACGTGTACGTACCCCCATAAATTTGCTCTGTTAGAAGTGTAGCAATCATCTCGCAGGTATCCAAGCTAAGGATGTCGTCGTTGGTTTCAGGCGAATGCCCGTCGGCTTCTATGTTCTCGTTCAATCAGATGGCACCAGACGCAGAACTAAGAACAAGCCAGCGCGCCTCCATGATGGCGTTGTTGAATGGGATGATAGGATCCGGCTGTAGGATATTCCAATTCTGTTTGATTTGCCGCCCTCATTATTTCCAGGCCATCCGAGCCTTCTGCAAAGGTCCAACTCTCTGTATATGCGTCCTTTGAGTTTTCCCCGATGCTGGGAAACGGTGAAGTTATCCGCACAGCAGACATCTGTGTAGGAGACTTGGTTAACGACACTTATTGTAAGCATTGTATCTCATGCACTAGAGTAAAAAGTGCTGATGACCAGCGCAGTAATTACATTCTCTTCAAATGAGGGCGATCCTGTATCACCTTGTTCTTCGCTCCTTATTACCACGGAGCAGCGGCGTTCCGACCTGTTAAGGGCTGCTTCGGATCATGACCGGGGCGTAAGTCGGATGATGCCGTGCAAGTATCGTTCTCGGCTGATCGTAGCTTGTTGATTAGTTCGACTGGGAAAAGTCTTCAGATCTCGCGCGACTGACTGATCAGGGGCACGATGCACTCCTCCGCGATCGCGATGACACGGGAAAAGAAAATGTCGCGGTCTCCATTGGACATTTCGAAGGCGCCCTTTCGATCTGTCCCGACGGTAACAAGTATCGTGCTGTTGCACTTTGCAACCTAGCCGTGGCCTATTTCATCAATTGTCAGATTGACCGTAATACCGTGAAAATCTCAACATGTGTCTCGTATTATCGAGAAGCGCTCAGATTGCGTCATGTTGGTCACCCAGATCGACCGATGACGCTGTTGCACCTAGCCGAAGTTCGCTTATATCAATATGGGAAGCTTGGATTTGAAGAACTCCCTGGAGAAATTATAAAACTCGCATCGGAGGTCCAGGCTAGTTGCTCTGCTGACAGCCCTGAACGTCGAGCTGCTGACCTCGCTCTGCAAACGTATGCACTCTATAGTGCCATAGGCTCTCGTAGCTTGGCGGACGTTGACAGGTTGATTCCGGCACTTCGTCAAACGGTACAAGATATTCCGCACAACTATTTCGACAAGCTTCAGAGGCTGACCAATCTCGTTCTCGCATTGTGGATTCGCTACGAGTTCTCAGGCGATCTTCGTGACCTCGACGAGTCAATTGCGACACACCAAGAAGTCACACAGTTCACTCGCTTTGCTCTCAATTCACCAGCCCACACACAACTCTTCAATGAGCGGGCCAATGCAACAATGGCAAGTGGCTCATGGAAAGATGCCTTGGTTACCGCCGCTAGTGTCAGTACCCCTCCTTTTCTTGGTTATTCCTTGTGGGCCTGACACCTTCGGTTTGGAGTTCGTGGTTCCGAGATTCACGATCTACCGAATCATATGTGAACGTCTCGAAGCAACCGACAGCATCACGGATGCTATCGAGTGTCTGCGCCAAATGGAGGACGAATTGGCAGAGCAAGAAATCGCACATGATGAGCACCTACAATGGGTTTCAGGTGAGTATTCCTGTATGTCGTGTATGTGACGGTATTGATGTGAGTTGTATTCTAGACATTAAATATCGTTGCTCATTGAAGCTACGGGTACAACAGGTTCGCGGTGAGTGGTCCTGTATATCGTGTGGATATATGTTTATGTAACTTATTAGACCGTCGCCCTCCTGACGTAGTGCAAGAGAGACAGCCGAGGAAGATGGTGGAGTCCGAAGGACCAAGTTCTGGACAACTGGCCGCCCGCGCACCCGTTCAGATAGACCGTCGCCCTCCTGACGTAGTGCAATGGAAACAGCCGAGGAAGAGGGTGGAGTCCAGAGGACCAAGTTCTGGATGACTGGCCGCCCGCGCACCCGTTCAGATAGACCGTTTCCCTCCCGATGTATTTCAAGAGAACAACCAAGTTCTTGGTGACGGGCTACAATCGAGGAAATGGATATGATTTGAGTCCCGCCAGTGGATGATGCGTAGCCTGCTACAGTGCTACGTTCATCAACCTCCGAAGTGCATTGTCCGGACATTGACATTGTTCTGTTTTGTTCAATACGGCCCAAACCTTATTGCTTTTTCTCGCTGTGGGTTTTTCCATCATCCCCCTTTGCGCTTTTGTGGGTGTTTGCACGTATTCAGACCATGCTCGTGGTGTGGTTCCCAGGAAGAGGTCCCGTTGTGTCCCCCAGTGCCCCTTTTATGACACCACAGCTCGAAACGATGACAAACGGGTTTGGGCTTCGCTTTCGTGAGCAAGTACCACCTTTGTTATTACTTCCTTCAAGGACGGTACGCCAGCCAACCAGCATAATCGCGAATACCTCAAGGGTTCCAATGGTTATCAATATAAATCCCGGTGTTCTTAGACTCGAAATATGGAAGGTGTACGATATGCAGGGAAGCGGTGCATAGTGATGATGAGTGAAGACCTTGACGCGGGTATCGGTGGCCGGCAAGTACCCACCGAAGATCATTCCAAAGAACGTCTTACCGGGTCCGTGTTTGTTGGGTCCGTCCAAGCTGCAGCCTGCGGAACCGGTCTTCCGCGTCACACGCATACGTGAAGAGTGAAATGTACGAGAACTCGGCTCTGTATTGACTCATGACTCCGATGCTTTCGGTGGCGAGGCGGCGGGAGGTAGGTCAGTAGTACCGAGCCGCTGCTGCGGAATGCCGATTGGGATAGCTCTCACGTCGTGCAGGTGCCTTTGTAACTTTGTCCTGCGGCCCTGCGCCACGTGTGAATCAAGGGGCTCTTTGGCGCGTATAATCATCTTCAGGGCTACAGAGAGACGAGGATACTCAGTGCAGCAGACCCTCTCTCGTCGCCCCAACCAACGTTGGTTGTCGCGCGGCATGGCAAAGAAATGTACAAGGCTAATTCATATTACTTCCACCACCTTCACATTCCTATTCACGCTATCTAGAGAGACTCCCCCGCGCAATTGTATGAGGATATCATGATCCGTCGCAACTCGCTTGTACACGCCATGCCGCTGGGATGAGAGCAACAGCGCCGTCATGGGCTGCCTAAGACGAGCGACGAACCTGAGCGCTCTCGTGCGCTCATCGAACGGGGTTGAAGGAGAAGGTAGAAGACTGGTGGGCGTTGACGCCCCAGAATGCTCATAGCGGACATTGAGAAGATCTAGTTGACCATGATTGTTGTCGGCAGGCGACCGTGGTCGGATCGGCTCGTCGAGGTTTTCGTGCACGGCAGACCCTGCCCGTGTCCCTGAGAGATGACCAGAAGTGGACTGGAGGTTTTCCTTGACATCTCGATCACCATGTGATGTGCCCAGGTCGAGGAGTCCATGAATCCATGGGCACACGAGTAACAGGCCCTTTGCGGGTAACCTGTCCGCCGTAGATATCTTCGTCGATTCCAGCGCATCGGCCGTTGCGTTATACACACTAGTGTTTGAGGCGCGATCCCGGTCAAAGGCGGTGACACGAAACGCGATGCAAGGTAGACGAAGACGCCAACCAGTGAATTCCGCCCGTGGCTGACGCGCCAGCTTATTATAAAGCGCGAGCGCCTGCTCCTGGTCCTCCCTCGTGAACGAAGACTCCAATCCCAACGTCAACCTCTGTATCTCTTCTTCCCCGATAGACGTCGGTATGCGGCATGATCCCTTGTACGCCTTGACATGGGTAGGCAGGCAGCTATTCAGATCGGACGGCTCTCCCACCCAAGCCAAACAGCCGACATCCCCCGACTTGGAACAGGTGATGACTTCCTGGAGCAGTCGTCCGATTGCTTGATGCTGTGTCTCGCCGGGTATCACAGACATGACCACGTTGAAGATCCCAAAAAGACAGTAGGCGGCGTCTTCCGGCACAAAAGTGTTGCGCTTCGATGCCATATGAAGCTTCCAACGCACGTCATCCGAACTAGGACGAAATGAGAGCAGATCGTCTGCGGGTACGCCAACTGCGTTCGCTATCTCCCCCATGATGACGCTGGATTCTTTGTGGTTGGCATGCAGGTCAGAGAGGTACGGGGTCCAATCGGCGTTAAGGAATCGAATGATGGTAGGTGCGAGGAGCTCTTGTAGCGTCCAACCGCGCGTAATCCATGCGCTCCGTG
Source organism: Hortiboletus rubellus (assembly GCA_038092815.1). Taxonomy (NCBI): domain Eukaryota; kingdom Fungi; phylum Basidiomycota; class Agaricomycetes; order Boletales; family Boletaceae; genus Hortiboletus; species Hortiboletus rubellus. The sequence continues at coordinate 7,159 of JBBPRB010000468.1, read as the reverse complement.
TTAGTCCTCCAGGTAGCAACGAAGGCGACACGTCCCAAAGGTAAACAAGGGTGAGAGAGGAGTTATGGTACCATCTGAACATGGAGTTGATAGACTTTTCAAACTCCCGTTGGTTCTTTTGGTCGATGCAGCACGTATCGCTCCATGCCCAGCGGTAACCAGCCTTGCCGGCGGTTTTGCAAAAGGTCTGCAGCTTGATGATCGTAGGCATTTCTTCTGTCGAGAGACTGTATACGGATTGATCCCCGACATCACTGCCCAGAGGTTCTCTGCCTTGCCATCTGTGGGAGAACATGACATATCGGAAAAACTCTTCGACAACGCTCTCGATGCGAGCAGTGTCCATACGATCCGTCATTGACACAATGAGATCCCCAAAGACGGGGTCGGCTTCAAACACGCTTCTTAAGCGTGCTTCCTCGCACAAATGCCCGGTCTCGGTGTCTATCATTCTGAGTGGGGCGTTGTGAAGGATCCCCTTGACGGTTTCGTCAATAGCCACCCTCGCTCGTGTATGATGGTGATGCAGTTCTGCAACGATACGATGTTAGTCTTAACAGACATATTTCAGAGATAGAACGGAGTATACTCACGACCATCGGGTGGCTCGTTCAATATCTTGATGATCTCGTCGAATCGTTTAAGATTTCGGAGCGCACGAAGTTTCATTTCGTAGGCTTGAGGGAGTGAAGCGTTCCGCCTGATAACCTGAATCCAAGGTATCGTTATTTCTATGCTTCACGAAGATCCATTGTAGAATATACCTCGTCTACATCCGCCAGGGCATTCTCCCATGAGCCCTTGGCCGCATATGCTTCGCTCCGTTTCATAAAAATATGTTCTGGTAATGCTGGATTCATATTAAATGCCAGAGAGTACCAAGCAATGGCGTCATCGTGATCGCCATTATGCATGGCTGCTTCTCCGAGGCTCTTGGATGCTTTAAGACACCGTTCCTTGAAGTCTAGTCGCAGGTTTTTGGATCGTTCGTGCTGATTTAGTGGATGAACTCTTACCACCGAGCCACCCATACACTTCCTTTCTCGTTTCCACCTCTCCTTTCAGGTGACTCTGCATCACGAGAAGGGAATCTATCGCTTCACGTATGCGGCCGGAAGCAAGCAAGGCATTACACTTTTGTTGATGAATTGTACATTCAAGGCCATCGAAGTTCCTGCCAAAAATCTTCCAGGAATGTCAGAGATACGCTGAAAACGCACAAGCGACATACCAGGGAAATTGTCCTTAGCTCCGGGACTTGGATGAAGGGACCTAGATCTTGTGCTTCTGTCAAAAGCTGGATCGCCTTTTGATATTTTTGTTCCACCACGGAGTTTTCAGCCAGAAGAACGAGCATCTGAGCCTAAATACGATATCAGTAACACTAACGGGTATCAGCGCGTTGAGGAGTGCCTACCTTGACCACGGAGCGGGTCGATCTGACGTCTAAAAAATGCTCGGCAGAGTCAGTTTCGAAATGGAGGACCTCGACGTCCCTATAACCGACTCCGAACAGGATAATGAACTGCGGGCAGCGGTGAATTCGAAAGTCACTCGATATAATTTGGTTTACCTTGACGAGTTCAACAAATGGTTTTGCCTCCTCATAGCAAACACTGAGCACAAAGTTGAATGCTTCCGTCGCCTCCCGATGGTTTCCTTGCCCAAAGAGAGCAAAACCCTTGACGACGTAAATTACCAGCGGTACATCGGCATTATTTTCCTCCATAGGCAACCGATTCAGCTAACTCGTCATGGAAAAGGAAGTGTGAATCACCAGTTTGGTTTGAGCGTCCTCCAACGCTTTATCCCATTTACCCAGTCGCGCCCGAACAAGAGCGCGATTAGCAAGCGAATACGGGACAAACTCTGGGTAATCCGGATTTGAAATTTCCATTGACAAGATCTCCTCCACCCTTTCCAAATTTCCGAGTTTCCATGCATTGTGCACCGCGTGACTCATATACGTGAACTACATTTCGAAGCCACCAGAAGTATGAGTGACAACGTGACCTCGCCAGATCAATGGGAATCAACTCACGGGTTCCGAATCTCTCAGAGAGGGTGATAGACGCTAAGAAGGAAGATGGGAGCCAATTTACGAGGTCGCCGAAAACATCAGCATACTTACATGAAAATAGTAGGACAATGGGACAATACCGGGGAGGCTCCGAACAGTGATTTTCCCGTCGATTGCTCCGCTAGCAAGATGCTGGTCATCCGGCGAGATGGCTATAGTCAGCACTTCACTCGGCTGAAAAATGGTAGGGAGAACCGGTTGAAGCGTGTTGACATCCCAGAAGCTAAGCGAACACCCCGAGGCTGAACCAGCGACGAGGAACCGATCATTGTTGGAGATGCAGAGAGAAGTGACGGAATCGGACATCTGGTCCCCCAATCTCGATAGGATTGACTGAGTCGTGATATTGAAACATCTGATTGAACCACGTGGACCCCCAGCGAAAAGCCGTTGGCCGTCACGGGTCCAGGCGAGCGAGTAGGTCGGCTTGGTATCATTGGCAGCTGAGAGACATGCCAGTTGGTCACCGGTGCGACCGTGCCAGATGCGAATGGAATCGGAGTCCCAGCGGGTGCATGCTGAGGCAAGCCGATCGCCTGCTGGAGAAAACTTGACAGAAGAAACCCGCGACTCGGATTGCCCGTGTCTCAATGGACCTGCGATACGTTCCCTGCGCTCCAAACACCAGACAATCACTGAGCCATCTTCCGATCCGGCTGCAACGCACGACGAGTCTGGTGAGATGTCTAGTGCTGTGATGCCTCTTTCGTACTCCTCGGTTAACTCCCCGGTCTTTTGGTGGCTGGTCGCGTCCCAAATCGTCACCTTGTGATCAACTCCCCCACTCACGATCCACTTCCCGTCCTGTGAGGCAGCTACAGAGTTCACCGTACCATCGGACTTCATCACTGGTCCTATCTCGCCCCAATCGCTTACCCTCCATCGTCGAATTGACCCATCCTTGCAGCCGCACACGATGTGCTTTCCGTCAACAAGAAAGATCAGCGACGTTACTGGACCTCCATGGATATCGAGACGCCGTGGTTCTATATTTTACACCGTGTAAGGGATCATAACAATCGGGCTGCAAGCATATCTTTCTCACCTGTCAATCTGTCCTCTTCGTGAGACGACAGCTTGACCAGTGATTTAGAGTCTTCAGTGTCTCTAGATTTCGAGCGTTCTGTAATCATCACTACTCATTTAGGAACCAAGGTGACGCAGCCCCAGACCAAGTACTAACTTACCCTCTAATGCTGGTACACTTTTCCATTTTTGAAGCAAGTCGCGCAACCACATCGATTCCTGAAGGTCACTGGATCTGTGGGAGGGGATGAAAATCCTACGAGCATCGACCAACACTCTAGCATCGCCTCGTGTCAATTTCCCAGAATAGCTTGCGGGTCGATTTGCATATCGACTTGGCATTGTTGAACTTCGGCACCATCCGGAGTTAGACTGGTCACGCTAGGCATCACATCTCTCTCGTCTCGCCCGTTTGTCGCTCCCACCACCATTCCCATTCCTCGACCTTCCGTCTCAGCTCCTCGCAGCTCCTCCACTCGGGGTTCCGGGCGCATTAGCTCTGACTGCGAGGCGTTTTTCCCACTCGCCCTACCCGGCAGGTCGGCTCCAGTCCAGGACCAGAAAGCGCTTTGCGCTTCCGCCCGCTTTCCCCAATTGCTCGCTACCAACAGACAATCTTAGTATTTACATTGTCAATACAGTCTTGCACAATGTCAAATACTCCGTGCGCCCCTTTCCTGCTCGACACAGCGCTGTCCAGACAAAGTACAATTTCAAGCATGCCATCATTCGAACCGGTTCGAACCGAAGCGAACGGAAACCAACTCAGTGTCTACCGTTGAACTTCCACGAGCAACAGATGCGGCTCATCACAGTCTGTTTGGCCAAAAAATGCACTGCTGTATACGCGAGATGTCTGCCAAACGGCCATGGATATGTACTCTTTTTGGTTTTCCGAGCCCAGCAATCTCTTACTACACCTTGTCCCGAGCGATTTCTTTTGGCCACGTGGGCATGATTCATTTGTTCGAAGTATTTTGAGCGGGCCCCACGGTGCACTCTGCCTCGCCTCATCGGACTGGCGTTACGGTACTTAGGAAGCGTGGGCACCGCACCGCCTTTTTCTCTTCCCACTTGCATCCCCCGACCTCCTCATCTTCCCTCCGAGTCTGCCAGGTGGTCCATCTCACTCTTCACATGCACATCTAAAGTGACAACATGGGTGATTCCCCGCAAGATGTGTATGCGAAGTGTCTCCCAAACGATCGTGGATACCCGTTGCGGTTTCCCGAACCGAGCAGTACGCTCCCGTCCAGCTACAGAGAAGACGGGCTCCAGATCGGGGATGTTGGCTATGTCACTCAGCAGGGCGCATTTAACGTTCTTTTCAACGTATGCTATGGGCCAAACCACGCTCTCCATCAACGTCCCGGTTTCCCTTTCAGCTTTGATCATATTCCAATTGATTTTGATCGCGACGTCAACATCACACCCAACGCTGATCCTATCGGTTGTGTTATCACCTCTCCTGGCATAACGAAAACTTCACCAAGGTAATTCCTTCACGGACATGGAAGAATCGATACTCATCTGTAACTCGAAGGCCTGGTTACTACGAATTTACTCCATCTTCCGCCAAAGGTGCAATTTTGATCCTCCCAGATGGTGCTACATCTCACGACGTCCTTGCCCGCGAGCGCTTTCGAAATGTGGCGATCGTGGGTGCGTTCGACTGGTATAAAATTGCCAAAGAGCACTACGGTGAAGACATAAATAGTAACTCCCTCTACCTGATTACCGGTTTCTACAAAGCACGTTCTTGGTCTCTTGCGTCGTTCAACGATGCTACAACCACAGAATCTCGACACATCAAGGTGGTACCACAAGATGCCGAGGGTACCATCTCTAGGAGAGATTGGGATTGTCCATTTCATGTCGACTGCCGTGACGGACCTGGACCTGGCCGCAACGGAAATGAGAATCAAGCTGTTTTCATACGTGGGTTCAAGATCGCAGTACGAGATGATATGTTGGGATGGTTATCTCAGGCTCGAGCGCCCGAGGTTCAGCCGGTACCTGCAGTTCGCCCCCGTAAACGTTCCTGTGGTTTTGCAATGTGTCTCGTGCGAGTATTCTGCAAGAAAAATACTCCAAAACGGCCTCGTAGGCAAGGGGATGCAAATGTCGATTCTGTACCCGCATTATCACAAGTTGGTATCATGAGTTGTTTTCATATATCCTCGATGACTGAGTAACTGTTAGCCCTTTCACCCTTCCGATGTTATCAACCGATATCGATTGAATAAGGTTTGAATGGTGACATGTCAATGATCATCACACAAGCGAATTTATTTTTGCCAGGATCCCAATGCCTTGGTAGCCGTCACACATGATAGTGAATGGATGAACTTGATCGAGACGGTTTGTCGTCATAGTCTTCGGTCTATGCCGATTTTTTTACTTCTAGGTTAGGGAAAACTTACTCCTGAGGAGCTGATGCAAGAGGACCTCCTCGAAGAGTTCTTATCGGAAAACTACTCGCTGGTCTCGCAGCCTGGAAATGGTAGGTACTCCATCAACGTGGCCGTCGCTCACTCTTGATTAATATTCTACTTAGTGGCCATGTATCTTCAAGGCAAAAAGTGGGTAATTCTCCGTCACCTTGTTTGAAGTACTCACTAGGTAATGTTAGGCCTCCCGCTAACAGGTGGGCAAGTCCTGTATTGCCCTGTTTGAAGTACTCACTGGGTTATGTTAGGCCTCCCACTGACAACTTTCGGGTCGTCATCACACGTACGTACCCCCAAAATTTGTCCTTTTAGAAGTATAGCAATCATCTTGTAGGTGTCCGAGCTGAGGGTGTCGTTGTTGGTCTTAGACGAATGCCTGTTGGATTCTATGTTCTTGTTCAATTTGATGGCACCAAACGCAGAAGTAAAAATAAGCCAGTACTCCTCCATGGTGTTGTTGAATGGGATGATAGGATCCAGATGTGGGATATTCTTTATTCTGTTTGGTTTCTCGCCCTCATGATTTCCAGGCCCACCGACACCTCTGCTAAGGTCCAGCTCTCTGTACATGCATCCTTTGAGTTTTCCCCGGTGCTGGGAAGCGGGGAAGTTCTCCGCACAGCAGACATCTGTGTAGGAGACTTAGTTGACGACACTTATTGTAAGCATCGTATCTCATGCATTAGGGCGGTCAGTGCTAAAGACCAGCACAGTAATCGCATTCTCTTCAAATCAGGGGGGGCCTGTATCACCTTGTTCTTCGCTCTTTATTACCATGGAGCGACGGCATTTCGACCCGTTGGGGGCTGCTTCGGATCATGACCGGGACGTAAGTCGGGAGATGCTGTGCAAATACTGTCTCGGCTGATAGTAACTTGCTGATTAGTTCGACTGGGAAGAGTCTTCGGAGCTCGCGCGACTAACTGATCAAGGGCACGATGCTCTCTTCCGCTATCACGATGACACAGTAAAAGAAAATGTTGCGGTCTCTATTGGATATTTTGAGCGCGCTCTTTCGATCTGTCCTGACGACCACAAGTGTCGTGCTGCTGCACTTTGCAACCTAGCCATGGCCCGTTTCATCGATTTTCAGGTTGACCCTGGTACTGCGGAACTCTCGGCATCAATCTCGTATTATCGAGAAGCACTCGAATTGCGGCATGTTGGTCACCCAGATCGACTTGTGACGCTGTTGCACCTAGCCGAAGTTCTCTTATATCAATACGGGAAACTTGGGGTTGAAGAATTTCCGGGAGAAATTACGGAGCTTGCATCAGAGGTCCAGGCTAGTTGCTCTACGGATACTCATGAACATCGAGCTGCTGATCTCGCACTGCAAACGTATGCACTCTTCGGGGTTAAAAACTCCGGTAGCCTCGCCGACATTGACAAGCTGATTCCCGCACTTCGTCAAGCTGTGCAAGATATTCCGCACGACTATTTCGACAAGCCCCAGAGGCTGACCAATCTCGTTCTCGCATTGTGGATTCGTTACGAGTGCTCAGGCGATCTTCCAGACCTCGACGAGTCAATTGCAACACATGAAGAAGTCATGCGGTTCACTCGCCATGCTCTCGATTCACCACTCCACACACAGCTCTTG
>JBBPRB010000467.1:0-15764 GCA_038092815.1 Hortiboletus rubellus | reverse complement strand
CACAATGCCAATTATTCCATGATTTGACCATGATCCTAATCAACAATCCAAAAGTGAAAAAACCCTTTCCATGTGTTGCTGTTCTAAATTGACAATATCTCCACCGCCTGTGGACCAAATCACATGACATAGGGGGCGATTCTGTAGCCAAGAGTACGTGCTATTTATAACTCCACCAAAGCTAAGCGCGATTCCCACGCTGTTTGGTGGTGCGCTTCGCGCACCACAATTAGGGTTAGTATGGAAAGGGTTTTTGGAGTCACTGTATGTGTGATATACTTGCTTTTGGTCTGTTCTATATTGCTCTTATGATGATGAGCATTATGTTTGGATATATGAGTTTGGTCCAGCAGATCTGAAACAACCCTGACCTGCTATTGTTAGCAGTGCTTTTGCCAATGTTCATTAATCATTTGTTTCAAGCCATACACACAGTGCTATTATTATTCAAAAAATTACATCTTATATAGTCAATTTGCATCTGTTGGTCCAAATTGGGGCAAAGATTTTTCATGTATGACTTGACACTTTGGGCAATCTGAATGTTTCAGTTCAGGACATGGGATGACAAAGTGTCAGGAGCAACATTATTGGACATTTTCCATGGAGTTGTAAAGGACTTGGTAAGACTTTCCCAAGTGAAACTGATCTATGGAAGCTCTTCTATGGATCCTAGGATTAGGATCACTGTTATGATGGTAAGCAAAGGCATGAAAACAAGTTCTGTGCGATTCAATAGATGAGAACAGTAGTAGGAAAAACTTTACAGCAAGTTATATTACTAACCATTATGCCAGAGCATGTGGTTGCTTACTAATCAAATATTGTCATCCCTGATAAAATTACTACTAAAAACAAGGATCAATTGTAGAAAGGGGTTGACTATCAGACATGTGGTTTATTTGTCAATTTTGAATAAAATTAAGGGGAATTGCTTTCAGTAATACAATTAAAGGTCTGACTTTCAGTAGTGGTGGTATAGTGAATGTACTATGTATAATTGGAAAATGATCTAGACAACTCTTGGATTGCTAGAAGAATGATTTGTTACAACTAGGATTACTTCACTAAGATGCACTTTCAATGACTTTCAATTAGCTCCAGTGAAATAGAAATATTTAATTGGATAGGCAGCATTAATATGCTTGACTCTTGTTAATGGTTCACAAATATCACTTAGTTATACAGAATAGCTTTTTATAAACTAATTCTATTGTGTACTAAGGAGTTGGCAATCAGCTTAAATGCTCAACTAAAATCCTTTCCAAAGGTGCTATTGAACTATGAGAGCTTGCTATTAGCTGAAAATCTATTTCCTTTGGTTGCCTGTTCTGAAGTTTTTCTTTTTAAAGATATTTTAATTGTTCTTATCCTAAAGGATTCAGTATAAATCTAACTATGGATCTAAGTAGCTCTATTTATAGTGTGAGAACTACTCTACACAGTGTCACTGTCTGTTTATAGATGAATGTACTTATAAATATGTACTTATTGGTTGGACTCACTCAAGTAGAAATCTTTTTTCTAAAAAAGGAAACTTATCAAATGGGGCTGAATTGTGCTCCTTAGATAGTAATTTACATGTGGCTGTGCTATTTCAGTTCTAAAGTGACTATGTCAAAATATAACTCATATTAACTTACTTTGACTTACTCTATTAGAAAATAACTAACAATAAGTTAAAAATAGCCTTTGGCTCAGCAATGACTCATGCAGGGTCACATGATCATTCAGCTAGTTTAGGGGCAATGTTTTGACTAGTTCTTATTTGACTCATGCTGTACAAGGTCACATGCTTCATTTGCTTCTCTCATACTGAGCTAGGTACTTAAGGATAAAAGAGATATTAAAGAAATGGTTTGCTATGTATGTACTTGTAGATAATAATAAGAGTATATTGAAAGAAATTATTTTGTTTCTTTACAATTTGTAAGTGAACAAATAAGACAAAATAGGAGTAAATACTAGACACTAGTATCTATATGTCCCTTAAATAGCTAAGCATTTGAACCATGGAAATATAGTGAAAACTCGAATCTTAGATCTAATATCTAATATCTATAATTCTACATTCAAACATTTTGATGCAGGCCAGCATGTCACCTTATTGACGAGGGGCTACTCAGGGCGAGCAAAGAGTTGAGTGATAAACAGAGCCAACACCTAAGAAAGAGAATACTCAAGGCAAGCAAAAAAATAAGTTATAAAATGAATACATCACATGAAAAGGGAAATACTTAGTGCAAGCAAAAAGATGAATGATGAAGTGAGTGTGTTATATAACTGATGAGAAGGAGAATGATACTCAGGACAAGCCAACAGATGAGTGACAAACTAGGCATGTCAGTCGATTGACAAGAAAAGGAAATATTTAGGCTAAGTAGAGAAATGAATAATAAATTACCTACAATGGAGATGGGAGATCAGTGTAAGGCTGAAGAAATTTCACTTGGAAATATATAATGTTGACAGTGCCTCCTCAAACAACAATAGTCATCAAGAGGCCAGGCCACACCATGGACATCCAGAACACTCATACTGTTATGCATAGTGTGACCTAATATGCTGTAAGAATCATAAATGCTCATGCAGCTGCATGCTATATTATATTAGATAATGTAGCACACTGCAGATGTCCAAAATGCCCATGCTGTGGTGAGAAAGTGTAACCTCACATGTCATTGAAGTTATATTTGTCCATGCTGTAGCAAGTAGCATAATCTCATGCACTACAAGCTTCATGAATGCCCACACTCCTGCTGAGTGAGGAAGCATACCATTGTATAAAAGTGCCACCTTGCATGCCATGAGGAGTTCAGAATGCCATGATATCAACTCTTTGAGAATATTAACATTACAAGTAATAATGCTGATCATAAGTGATGTAGCAACTATAGTTAGAGTAATGTTTTGTTTATGTTATTGTTAGCCAATGACTGAGGTAATACATATGTGATTAAACTTGGTATGAATGCCACTGATTACTTATAACTTATAAAATAATATATATTGAAGAAAAATAGATGTATCATTGTCCCCATAGATCAAGAAACTGGTTAAAAGAAGAAAAAATTCCAATCATTAGATTACCAGAGATAGGCATTACATCCCATGATACAAGATGCATTGCAGACGCTTGTCAATATATGTGCATTCTATTTAATTGATGGTTACAAATTCATTCATATAATTAATTCTCTCTCATCTCTATTCAAACACTCATCACTAATGCATATGCCATGTATGAACCTGACATTCCACAATGGGATATCCTTGAATAAAATGGTGTCCCAGAGAATGAGAAGATCTGCATTTTATTAAATATCACCTTAACTGGCGAGGAATGCACAATCAATGAGGAACAGAAGTCCAAGTCAGACTCCATGTTTATCTGGGAGAAGAAAAAGGAACATCAAGCTGAGTAACAGAAATGTTGAGAGGAAAATTGTCACAAGACCATTGCAAGTAAGTCTTCCTTTCTCATATTTGTTTGCATGATAACACATTTAGACATCACTGACAAAGCCATAGTGTTCCTGCCACAAACGTCTTCATTGATGAACATCAACATGGATCAAACAGTGGCATCAGCAAATTTGAGCCCTGTCATAGTGCTACAATTGCAAGATGTTAATCAGGGACCAGGTAAGTCCTCATCTGTTCCTGAAAATGAACAGCCTTGTCTATTTGTGGAAGAATTGTCATTCATACTTTTCTTGTGATGTGATAGCCATAGGGTTGTCTAACCAACCCATAATTGATAGCAAATTTCACACATTGTTTTTTAAATGCCTTAGATTAATAATATTCATTATAGTTGTTGTTCACAATGTTTTACAATTTCGTTTGCGACAAAATAAAAAAAGCTACTTGTCTCATGATAACTGCTATTTTATTTCTCAAATTATTCCATGCACTCAATCAAGTTACCCTGCTTGTACAAATGCTTCTCATCATCCACACCCTTTCTTCTTGACCATGCCACCCTTCCAAATCATTACAAGGAGTACATCCAAAAACCACCAAATACTGCCCTTTACTATCTTCTTTCAAAACAAGACAACAAAGAACCAACCGAAATAGATAATCTCCAGACAACATGTCTTGTCTCCACAGGCTAGAACACTTTGCTCAATGGAAGTATGAGAAGTCTACCCTTGGTGGAGTTAGGGGTAATGGATATAATTCCAAGGAGGAAGGTGAAATTTAGTGTACCAGGAGCCATGATTTATTTGCTAATCCTCCATATAAGTTTATAGATTAATTGTTAAACATGATTTTAGCCTATAGTCTGGTTATAAAGGTGATCCTACGTGTATTATGCACCTAATGAGCTCAAGATAATGGCAATAGGTTGCCTAGTAACCATGAAAACTTGTACTTGGATAGTATGAAGAGTAGGCAATTTATAGGAACTTGGTCTAGGTTTTGCCTAATGCTAATGATTTGTGAGTAGGGAACTCCTGGGAATATGCATCAGAAGTGGTGATTAGGTAAGCAAAAGGTCGTGTCAGGTCACTTAGTCACTTAGCTGGTTATAGCAAACTCAGTCTTGTTGTGTACTAAGGAGCTATAACTAAAGGTTGGAAAATGTAGACTTAGACTAATCGTTTAGAATAGTAAGTCTAGGCAAGGTAGTGGTAGGAGTCCTATAGGTAGGTTGTCCTAATGATGGCAAGATGCTTAGTTACTGGTTGGTAGTTAACTTGGTAGTACATTTAGTAGACTCAAAAGGGTTATTATAACTCAATCTTATTGTCTTATCTAAGAGGTAGGCAAGTTTGGCTTAGAGAGGCAAAGTGTAGCCCTTATTTGGTACTACAGGATGCTTAGGTTGCTTACTAATAGGGACCAGATGCCTTTTGTTGCCCAAAAAGGAGTTTCTTCCAAAAGGATAGTCTTAGATATGAGTCCTTTACTTTAGGTACAAGTCCTAATAGCCTAGTAGTAGGCCTAAAATCCTATTTACTTCGCTCTGGGGTACCCTGCCTTATTAGGTCTTATTAGGCTTCCCAGAGGATCTCTTATCAGATGAGATTCCCCCCACAGGCCAAAATGCTCTCCTTTATATACATAAATACAAGAGGCTGTGCTAGCCAATCAGAGGGCTTGCTGGCTTAAAAATTAAGGCAAAATCGCTTACTAATGCCAGGTACAAGCTATCAAATCCAGGCACACTAAGAGAAAGCATTTTGAGCAAAGGAGTTCAAATTTGGAATGCTTTGCCAAAGAGGCTGGCTATGCTGTGCAGGGCTGTACAGACTAATGGGAACAAGGTCACATGACAGCTGGGGGTCACATGATAACTTCATCTCACTAGCACTTAGCTAAGTAATCAGATAAAAAGGAATAGTATGCTATGTACAAATGTGTAAGTGTAAGGATATGACTAGAGAGATTAATGAATATCTCAATAACTAGTAGGTGGAAAATTTTGGAAAAATAGGGGTATGTAGCTCATGATAGGGGCTATCATTCCCCATGGTATCAAATGATATTGTCTACAGGGAGCTGTGGAAATTCCACTTCTCAAATAATTGCTTTATTACATGTATGCATGAAACTAGTTTCATACAGATCACTGCCTTGTCCTCAAGTTCAACCACAATAAAGGTTCTCAAACACCCTCAATTACATTCCCTCTCAACACTCACAAGTCATACAACTTTTATGCTCATTATTCAACACATTGCTCATATTTGTATCCTTTCTTTTACTTCACAACAGAGGCCACATCACAGAAGCATGCATGTATAAGAAAAAATGAGCAGAAGACACTTCCTTCACACTCAGTCTAGCCCAGCCACATCAAGAACGATCTGCCAGAGAATGCTAATGGCCAGGATGTCTCCATGGAAGATAATCCAGATGAGAACAAGGATGTTGAAATCGATGTGTCTCAAGTGTCCCTGTTATAGGCCATGTGATTTGCCTATACCCCCCCATCCCATGGTGTTCTGATATCTGTTGTGACATGGCATCGACTTCCACTTGTACCTATTCATAAATATAGTACACATACTCCAATATCTTTTTTTTCTTGAGTCATGGAAATCTACATTATTAATATGTCAAATGACACTATACTTATAATTAAAATGAATCTCCGTGATGGGACTCTTTCCTCACTGTGCATGTTGTCACTGTCTCCCAAACACCCCACAGCAAAGTCAATCAGAATCTGATAGCATTTACTATACATATCTCCATCTTCCTTGTTCCCTTTGTTTTACATTTCAAGTCTACTCCTGAAGTTGTTGCTCTGTTCAAGATTACATGATGAACATCCTGCATTAGATAGTACCAGCTCTTCATTGGTATGCTTTCCTTCCTCCCATTTGTAACTACACAGTCTAACACCTCAGTTTGTCTTGACAGTGCTGCTTCTAATGATGTCTCTCCTAACTCTGATTTGCTGTCCATTATCGCCAACTCTGGCTCTTATTCAACTATGAATGACAATGGTGATCCAGAGTCAGATCCAATAAATGATCACATCAATGATCCCATCACAACTGACTTAGAGGCTCCTACCAGTATTCCATTCAATATTACATAATCCCTCCTCACCAGCAGGTAGACGATCCTGTAGATCAGCTCAATATCCTCACAGTCATTCAGCATCAAACATGTTCACAGCACAATTATACACACCAATTAAACAACCTGAATAAAGCAACTGTTAACCTCTCTATGCTCAAAAACCTTTATGCAAGCAGAAATGCTTGCTTCACCATCAACCTCCTAAGGCAAAGAATGGATATCCATGTCAAAAACTGCTTCACAGTGAATCTTGAAGATGACAATGTTCTTTTATACTTCTCTGATTACTTTCTTAATTATATATTGTATCTCAACAACAGGCCTGATCTTGATACCATTCTACCTAATTAGATTGCAAATCACCAATGGCATGTCAACCTCACATTCTCTAAAATGTTTAAACTTTGACCCAATATCAAGATATCTTTTCCATTCTCCACAACTGATCATATAATATACATCAATACACATGGCCAAGAGGAAATATGGCTTGTTTTCATGCCTGTATCCTTGTGCAGCATTCCAATTCCAAGTCAGACATATCACAATTGCATGCTCTTTTGATCACCTTGATTTCTACTCATGCATATATGGTCATGATGTTCTTCACAGCATACCTGTATCAAATGAATTGTCATGATATTCATTGTTTCAATCAATATTCCGAGCCAATCACACAAAAGAAGGTCATGGACTCATCCAATATATTGTAAGTGGTTCATCTTCTTCTTTTCCCTCCTCTTCTTGTTCACTGTCCTGTCTATTATTCCCTAGAGGAAGACTTGATGAACCTAATCGGATCATGCAATTGATGCAACAAGATGTCATCGATCTTCACAATGACTTGATAATATGTTGGGAAGAATGGATGTAGTATGCTTCTAAATCATGAAAGGCTGACAGCTTTCTATTGGAGAATGTGCCAGTTGTGATGATGATGTGGTTTGGACAAAAATCAACCACTTTAACCTAACACTGCTTTTGAGATTGAGCACAATGTTTGGAACAGTGACAGGGATCTGACACACATGTAGCTACTCATTCATGGTCTTCATAGCACACCACATCAAGTGCATCACATTTACTCTTTAGCAGCCGCCTTGTGTATATTTTAACAAGTTACAATCTAGGTTCTGTAAAGTAACTCCTTTCACATGGCTTGACAATGATGCCATTGTGCAGGAACACCCCAACCTATATGACCTACCTTCTATTGATCCAGGGAGGTCAAGAACATCCAATCTACACCATGTTTCAAGAAAATATGAAACCAGCAAATAAAGCCAATATATGATGTGGAAGGGTTTGTTGTCCACCATTGCATGCTGAGATTGTATGACATGTCAGAAGGTCTCATCAATTTTAAGAAAGTCAACAACCTTTTCCCCAAGGATAAGAACAGTGCAAGAGTATTTAATACCTACCCATTTGCATTTATTAAGATTTATGAAAATGTGCAGGCCTGCAGAATGATCATGCCATTTGACTGGGTGATATGAGAAGCAAATATCATCCTGACAATCCTGACTTTGTAAGAGGCACCCCTGTCATCTGTGACATATATTGCCAAATATACAATTTCATTTCCTATCATATTCATGATCAGGCCTGTTTCCAATATGTGCAGCTTGAGATTATTGGATTTCACAGGCACTGCCACAGTAACAAAGGCTCACAAGCAGCGTTTCCTTCAATGTAAACACCACTGTTAGATTGCCCTACCCCATGAGTGGCATGCCATGACCCTCTCTGATCTCAATTGGAGACAACAACCTCAAGCAATTTGTTTAAAGCAGACCTACGTTATTGACATCTTTAGACTATTACTGGACCATTGCAACAGTGCATATATGATCTAGCTGAGCTACATCTGCTATCAGATTCATCTTCACTCAAGACAATATATGACCACCTTGTTAAGTATGTGTGCAAGTACATCAGGCACCTGATTGTCACAGCTCTGCTCATGGATTGTTTATAACCCTTTACACTTGAGGTTTGTTTTGAGCTTTGGACAATAAAAAATCCAATTTATACATTCCTGTAATCCATCCAGGACATTCTATATATTGTCACTTGGAAGACCTTCCCAATCACATCACTAATCAAAATAATGTGGGTGGAATGCAATCAAATCATCATTAAAGAAGAGGATATCTCTTCTCACAACATCAAATTCATGGCAGTGCTTGAGTGCATGCTCAATTATGCTCACACAGGATCTGGAAGGATCCTGTGTCCACATTGATGAATAGATCTGGCAGTTCTCATTTTGCCTTCATTTCATTTCATTTGTGTCTGTTTTGATTTTCCACCATTTCAAAACAGACAGATATATTCAACAACTGCTTTCTTTTTGTCGCATCCTTGTTTCACTTATCTTCAACACTTGGTCCTTTGAGCTATACCCCCTTAATACTATCCATTCTATCTCAACTAGTACTCAATGATCTATGTGTGACTACTGTAACATGAGTTGTGACAATGAGTAAGTCTTTCATTTCATTCATCTTGTTCATTTATTTTGAAATGGTGGGAAATCACAACAGATGTAAATGAAATGAAACAAAGGCAAAGCAAGGGCTGCTGAATGGATCCTAAGGGTTTTTAAGTGCCAATCCAGCCAATACTACTTGCTATCTATTTGATATTATTTGGGGACTACCTCTCGGCCATGAAACACTATCATAATCTCCATGATGGCCAACTTGCACTTGTGTATTTATACTTCTCTCTGAATTCATGTTAACTCCAAACTGTCAAGATATTTAATCTATCTCTTTCAAATGACTCATATAGAAATTCCATGGATGTCCAACAGAGTGGTACAATATGGAAGCCCTCACACTCCATTGTTGAGTTTATGGGAAAGATATTGGAAGGACCATTGAAGTTAAGATTTCAACTATGAAGACTGTTGTAGCTTCAAGAAGCCATTAAAAACAAGGTGCAGATGGACTTGGCTATGCATACACTAGCTGTTTACAAGCTCAAGGATCCCTTGTTCAAACACTATAAAAAGAACCTCAGCAAGTTCATCCTCTTGCAGCATGGGAAACTCTTGAAGATGGAGTATGATGGGCTATCAGAGGTATTTCCAATACTGCCACCCAAGTGCCACATTCATATTATAGTAGGTATGTACCAGAGGCAATTCAAGTTTTTTCTTGCAATTAATTCTTGTTCTCCAGGTGCCCCATACTTGATGGTTGCTTGCTAGGTATGAAAAAGCACTCTTAATGCTAGATTTCAAATCTTAATCTGAGCTGATACAACCATATCTGAATTTAAATGTTAAAATAGAGCGATACATCTGCAGCTTAAAAATATGGTCAACCAGCATTATACTCTTATATAGGATATCAGGAGACAAGGATGAACTTTGGGAGAGTCTTAACAAGATAAGTTACAGTGAACTACTTCAAGGGGACACTCTGGGATACGATTTCCTTGGTGTGCCAATTTTCAACTCTTTTCATGTCATTGCTGAAGTTACCAGTAGTACTGGTCAGTTGACTATACAACATCATCACATTTTTCTTATTCCTAGATGACAAGGTCAACAAATCCTTCTCCATTACACCACCTAGACTTTGAAGGAGTGGATTTGATTAAGGCAGTATGAGAAGATTTTATCAAAGCCCATCCAAAAAGGTCACCATCTGATGATTCACATCTTTCTTTGTTCCATAAAATGCAATGGATGGGGAATATATAGATACTCTATAGCCATTCACATGACCTCAAGGAAATAATTACTGTAACACTCCTCCATCCAGTCTTTGGTAAATTTGTGGATGACTGCCAGATTGGAATGATAGTAGAAGACGATAACTAATTTGTCAAAAAGCTGGCAGATGATATGTCAAATTTGTATGATGACGAAGTAGAGTATGTAAAAGCCATTAATGACCTATTTGATAAAGTGGCCCATCTCCACTTTAACACTCACAAAAAGATAGCAAGATCTAACTATGTGATGAATGCCACAACTTTCTTGCTACATGATTGTTGAGTTCAAGAACAAGGCAGTGCCCTCAGCTTCAAAGCCATATATGCAAGCTATCACATACTATCTGGAGGCAATGAGGATATTTGCACCTAGTATGTCAGGATCTGCCTTACCATATTTTCTTCTAATACTTTTTGGTTAGTATTCAAGTTTATACAAGTTCTCTATAACTCACAAACAAGGTACCTTTCTCCAGGACTATATATGGTCTTCACCAGCATTGTGTGAAATTTGCATCCTATTGTACAGGTCCTTTTGCCACCTCTGGTGTTTTACTATCATTCCACCAATATCCAAAATCAGCTTACCATGGCATGTCACATGGCCACATTCCACAAAACCATCAGAATGCTGAACAGATACAATGGCTCAAAAAACTCTCCACATATTTGCATATTTTCACCTAAAGCTGATATCCTGCAATAATCCTAACCTGGACTGTCATTATGTTAGTGTATGAAATACAGTACTTGCCATTGGCTGTCTATAGCATCAAGGTTCAAGGGAATTGGTTGTGATTTGATGAAATGGCAATCATTTCAAAATGATAACTCATTTGGACAGTTTTTTGACTTAAGGTTTTGATTGCATATATTAGACCCTAGCAGGCTGTAAAGTGATTACATACATTTGATAATGCTTCTATTATGTCACTTTTATGTAACTACATCAGCTCTCACTACATCTGCAAAACCATTGAAATGAAATAGTTGGTTGGTTAGGTTACGAGAGCTTACAGAAGTTATGTTTTGTATGAAAACCGTCTCTTATTGGTTGGAGATCACTTGGGTACACATTATCAATTGTGTATTTCTGATTATCTATCTAATGTGAACTAAAAGTCATTGTTATCGGAACTTTCTGCTACCCCAGGACCAAGTACAGAATAACTACGTTGGGCAACTAGAGTACAGAATTCTATAAAGTTATTTTGTGTGACTGGATCAGCACAAACAACAGATGAAATGAAATTGGAAACCTCTCTATAGATTTTGGGAAACTGCTCAGAAGACGGTCTTTCTGTGGCAATTCAAAGCTCGAGGGTGGTGATGAACGATGCAGCCACTAAAGCTATAAGTGGTATCATATTTGTTGGCTGCAGGACATCACCACACTTTAGATTTCTCCATACAACGTGTGATATTGCACTTCGAATACACGGGTGCTCAAAGTAGAATGTAGTACCCTGCGAGAGAGTTATATACAACACTTGAAGCGCTACAAGGGGGAATTTACTTACATCAACAATCATATGTAAAAATGCATAGTTTTCTATTGCAAGAAGTGTTGTGACAGATTGCTGCCAGTGAGACACCTTGCCCACACCAGTCACAGCTTGGAGGAGCTGTTCTAACGCAAAGAGTAAATCAGTGGTATCCTTGGCATATTTGCGAAAGGTAGCGCAAGTTGCCCACATATGATCAACATCCTGCATACGGAGTTTGATGGGTGGAGGGTGTGTGCCCAGAACAGTGTCAGATGCTACGTTGATTGCAGCTCGGATGATATTATTATGGACTTCTCCTATACATGGCATGGCATCATCAGCAAACATAGTATGATACAAATTTTTCTTTATACATGACACTAAAGCCCTATATTGGTGTTTTGTGAGGCTGGGGGTGGGGGGGAGGTGGTGGTGGTAGAGAGTGGGCTGGGGGGGGTGATGGCATTATGATGGAGCACTTTTGTCGTTTCGGTACAGTCATGATACCCTATCAAATTGTTACTATTCAAACCACTCCAAATTTTGCAAAGAAATGAAACGTGCTGATATAACATTGTTTCATTGAGATGAGCCTGATGAGCCCTCTCCTGCACAGACAGGAATAAGTGCAACACCATAGTTGCCTGTTACGTGAGTCAGGGTGTCCTCAACACAGGTTAGGGAGGTCGAGGCATAGAGTGCCAAGGCAGTGTTATGTTGCGCTTGCACAGGCCCATGTTGTGTCGCGCTTGAGAAAGTAGATGGGCCAAATAGGAGTGTTTGTGGAAGGAACCATCTGAGACAGCTGGACATCGAAGTTACTGAGGCCGAGAGAATGTAATGAGCCGGCTGGGTCTGTGAGGCAATGAAAATCGTTAAGAGGAGAAGAAGAAGAAGTGATAGTAATCAATGTACCAATGTCCTGATAAACAGTGAATGACGCACCCATGCCTTGGTGCACTAACATTGTGTCTATGTCTTGGTACTCTGCTGATGAGGTGCCAATGTCTCGATCGTGGTGGAGAGGCTCAACGAGGAAACAATAATCCTGGGAGATATCAGTGGTGATTTGGTCACCACCGATGACACCCCCAGCATGAAACCGCAGAGCAACATAAATCAACATTAGTATTTCTGCGATCAGGGTTGATTAGGACATACATTATGATGCCCTCTCAGTAAGTATGGGGGCATGGTGAGAGTTGCATCAAGAGAGAAGGGCATGGCCCACAGTCAAATTTAAAAAGGGTCAGTCTCATGCATTTCCTTCCAATTTGAGGCAGAAACAAGATCATCGGTTGGGTACATAAATACATCAGTAAACATGCCCATTACCAACCTCATCATGCCCATTCTCATATGAATTATCATCGACATCACCGACAAGGTTGTTGGACACAACTGAATCGTCATCTTCATCCACAAGGTCATTGGACCTGTCCGAATTGGTGTCGTCCGACTCAGCTTTGGGGTCGGTGAGAGCATGCATGTCATTCAGTTGTGTGTTGGTGGGGGTCAATGCAACTAAATTGTCTGCATATATTGCATGACGAAAAGCGATATTGTCTGCAAAGTTGCTTATGGGCTTCAGCCTCTTCCTTATAAAGCTGGAGCTCCATGCAAGCAGCAAATAACCTTTCCTCTTCATACTTCCTGTACTCCAACAGCGCACCTTTTTTTTTCTCCAACACATCAACCTCACAAAGTGTCATGGAGATATGAGAAAGAATCCAGTCCTTGGAGGCAACTTTGGCTATGTAGAATTTGTTGAAGACCTCGATGGGCATGAGCGATAAGTCTTTCTTGAACATGCACCTCTCCTGATGATTGATTGAGATCAACCCGAAGCGTCAGAAGTCATCATGAAGTTGAGAACTAAGGACTAATCTCAACTACGTCTGTGAACAACAGAGAGGTGTGACAATTTCTTTCCACAGCTCTCATCACAAACTGGAGCTGACAAGGATGGGGGAGGGAGTGGACCATGTAAAGAGAATACGTTCTTCACATTCTCCCTTTGGCTTCAAGTGTGCACTTTTGGAGAGCTAATGGCACCTTCAAGTTAGGGGACAGAGACTGCAGGGTCACAGGGTGATCTGGGGTGCCCAATACCTTGGGATTGAATGGACGCTTGCGGGCAGGTGATTGAAGGAGAATTTGGTCAATAGATAGGGGAGTGTGAAGACTACGAGTGATAGAAGTGTTTACAGAAGTTGAAAGAGGGGAAAGTATCCGCCATGGCACCAAGATGTGGGTCAGGATCTTACAGTATATAATGTAGTCAGAATACGAAACGGAATGCACCGGGCAACTCGAAGTTCACACTAGGCAGAGTTTGAATAACTTGTATTTCTTTGGGCAGTCTGCTGATACACCTAGCGATGGCCAGTCCATGCATTCTGTTTGATCCTACCAGTCATCACTTTACTAATTCATCATGTTCAGCCAACCAGTTGCCTGTCCTGGCTGTGATGCGCATTTCTTATCACCTGCTTGCTTGGCTGAACATCTTAGTTTGCCAGAAACTTTGTGCAGCCTACTGTCAACAGATAGAATTCCTATGTTGATTTCCCACAGTCTCTTCCAACGTCCTGGAGAGCACATTACAGGCCACTATCATCCTAATTCGGGATATATCTTTGGAAAAGCAGATATTTTGATGGATAAGTTACAAAAGGATAATTATGAAGAGCACCAGAGACATGCTCCGCAGTACCCATTCCAAGATGAAGGAGAGTGGGAGCTTGCCAAGTTCCTATCAGCACATCTCACTCAGATGGCAATTAACCAGTTTCTTAAGTTAAAATGGGTACATCATGGGAAGCTTTACCTGTGCTGCGCTCATGTATCTTCTTCCAGTTTTAGACCTGGCCAAGACCTTCATTCTCCTCTGCTGAGCAGCTAACTGGATGGCTTGATGCCTTACCATCGGGTCCTGAATGGAAATGCACCACCATGACTGTTCAGGACTGTCCGACTACTCAATCTATTTGTCTCATTTGGCGGGATGTCAAAGCCATGGTAGAAGACATTCTAAGCAATCCGAGCTTCACAAACTACATGACATTTGATCCTCACATCATCATGAGAGAGAGTGGCAGGGAGTACAGTGAGTTCTTCACAGCGGATTGGACCCATCAAATTCAGGTGTGTATCACATATATAATATCCGAGTCCACAGGTCTTAGGTTGGCCTCATTTTCTGGGTGCATTGGAACTGACATCTAACGTTGTGGCCTCATTCCCCCTTTCATTATATTTGCTTTCTGTCTCCTTTTCCTTTCTTCATTTGGGTTTCCCTTTGACTGGCGCATTTGTTACATCACTGGATTTGCCTAGAGCACGATCATGGTTACTATCGCAATGTTTCCTTTTTAGGAAAAGGTCTTGGGTGTTGCTTGGGACTACAAACCTCTGTATTATAGAAAATAGAACATCTTCCTTTTTGGCAGCAGCTTTCATCGTTCCCAATTGTCTCCAACCTTGTCTCTAATCTCGTCACTTTCCACTCATACCGGGTCCTCATCCTTGACTCAGATTTCCACCTTGTCATTCCGGAGTTCATTGCTTTCATCCGGATTCCACCGGATTTGGTTTCCTTGTCTGCGGGAAAGTCTCTGCACACCCTTCTTACTAACAACCTACCTCAAACCCCTTGAGACGAGTATTGCCTCACATCCACCTGTGTCTTTGCTAGTCTTTTTCCCTAGCTTTCCTTAGGGTATTGACACCCCTAGAACTGACTATCTCTTTTACAACTGGAGCCCACCATAAGCAGTTTTGACAGGTTGACGAGAAAGTCGCTTAGATCCACTTCAGAGCGATTAGAGATCAAAGATCTCCTAGCTGATTTCCGCCACCTCAAAGTGTCCGCAGAATCATGTTAGATTTGGTGATTCCGCACTCTCGATAAGTTTCGCTTCATACTGCACTAACTAGTGCTTACTTCATTTTCTAACTTCGCCCAAGTGATTCCTCATGCTCATTATACCTACCCTCCAC
>JBBPRB010000466.1:0-15796 GCA_038092815.1 Hortiboletus rubellus | reverse complement strand
CCGAGCGGGCGATTCTGTACTCCCGGTGCTCCCTGAACTCCTCCGCGCAATGGTAGAGCGAATGCTCACTGCCAAGACGGCCACGTTCCTGCAGAGTCTAGTCATTCCGTTCGTGTTCTTGATACACAACCAGGCAGACACAGTGTTGGGTGTGCTTGAATCGACAAGTGCGCAAGGTCGGACGGCCCTCGATATCCTAATTCAGACGTGGTGCGAGAACGCGGAGACCTTCCAAGGTTTTTGGCCAACACGGATCAGCACTCTTACGCTGTCTCAACTCTATGCATCTGGCCGGCCCACCTTGCAGAATTTGTTGGTTAAAGGGGACATCATCATCAAGCCTGAAACAAAGAATGGTGAGCACTTTCGCCTTGTCCTGTATCAGACCATAGGTTAGGTTTTAACGGTCATTCATTGTGATCCTGCCGTGGCAGTGATTATGACGAGATCCCGAACAAAGACAAGTGCGTGTGGTTTTCATTCTGTAGTTTGCATTTTCTTGTTGTGCGTTGTCCAAAATGCGGTTCTCATCTATCGTTTTTGGTTTCTATAGACCCTCACGAATTCACATCTGTGGTATTCCCTGTCAAAGTACTCAAATTACTGGTACATGATCTCCGTTCGAAATCTGAATCGGTCTCCTTCCCTGGTGGAGAGGGACTTGTAGATTCCGACGATGAGGATGAAGAATGGACAGAGGAAGAGCAACAACACCAAGGGTTCAAAGAGGACGAATTTTCCTTCCTCTCTGAGATGCTTGGTCCACGCGGCGTCAATCTCGACAGCGACGAGATCTTTGATGAAGGCGATGACGAAGACCTCAAGAATGATCCCATCTCACAGATTGATATGAAGGTAAGTGACTACCCATCAGAGGGATAATGCTGACGCTGACGACGTACAGGAGCATATAGTCACGTTTTTCAAAGACTGCGCAGCAAGAAACATCAACAATTTTGCTGCGAACGTTGACCAGCTGTCCGCTGAGGAGATCCTCGTCGTGCGCCAGCTCGTAGGACAGTGATTCACCGTGTTCCACGAAGTACCTCCTCTGCGCCAGAGGGGACTAGAAGTCGAGCTTGTAGTACTACTCCATGTACATAGATTGTCGGAGCGGATAGACGCCGTCTATTCGTGGTTCGCTCTCATGCCTGAAAAACGTTAGTCTCACCCAACAGCTTGGACATGACATTCACTGAGACTACTGGTTACACGATGCATCATGGAATAGCTTCTCGTAAGATAAAAGAGAATAGGAAAGCGAGTCAACCTTACAAAGGGTACGGGTATACTGCAAGTTACAGTGTCTATACACGACTGGCTTACAACATTGAATGCGTCAAATGTTCGTACACAAATAAAAAATCGTGAATCGTGATATACATATCCATCCCGTGGCCAAATCTTGAATGTTGAGCTATTGTGGAACGCTTATGGAACGCCTAGACGACGAGCTGTTTTGTCAAGGATCTGGCGGAACTCCCCTTTCGATCGCACCAGTGATGTACGACTCCTGGGTCTCGTTGGAGAGATCTTCGAGTGATTTTTGCTTCGTCTCTGGGAGGAGTAGCGTCGACAGGACGCCCGTCAACATGACAAAGGAAAGCACTTGCAAGCTGTGTTCAGAGTGCCATCAGAGGGGACCGCACGGGACAGCAACGGACCATCATGACTCACATGATCTGCAGAGCTTTGTCGTCGTTCAACAATGGCGGGCCAAGTGCGAGCTGTGCAACGATCGCACCGACCTTGCCAGAAGCTGCAGAAATGCCGTGCGCGGTTGTGCGATAGCGGGTGGGGAAGGCTTCTCCCGGGATGATAAATGTAGTCGTGTTTGGGCCAAAATTCTGAAAGAAGTTTGCCAGACAGTACAGGAAGATGAAAGCATGCTGGCCCGGAACCATGGAATTGAGGGGAACGTAAGCAAAGGCTACAAAACAGGGTGAACACCTGCAGAGATGCACAACATAAACCATACCCATGATCAAGAAGAGGACAGTCAAAACAGAGAAACCCATAAGTTGGATTGGCTTGCGACCCCATGAATCAATCAAGAAGAAAGACACCCAGAACCCAGGGAGGAAGCCAGCAACAGTCAGTACCAGGCTCCCACTGCAAATTCTGAAGAGACTCTCGTAGACATCGTTGGGACTATTGCCATTGACTTTGCCAAAGTTACTATATGTCAGAATGGTGGGGCTATTGAGGGCAAGACTGTAGAAGGGAATCTGAACGTATGTCAAGACATACACGCAACCCTGACCCAGACTGAGCTTACATCAAGTGCGAACCAAGAGTATGCTGTACCGATGAG
Source organism: Hortiboletus rubellus (assembly GCA_038092815.1). Classification (NCBI taxonomy): domain Eukaryota; kingdom Fungi; phylum Basidiomycota; class Agaricomycetes; order Boletales; family Boletaceae; genus Hortiboletus; species Hortiboletus rubellus. The sequence continues at coordinate 13,482 of JBBPRB010000466.1, read as the reverse complement.
AATTTTCAGGTTTTTCCACTGGGAGAAATACATGAAAAAATCCGCTAGGGATGCGCGAGGTGTTGTGACGAGTTTCTCCTCAACCATCTCCTTGGGTACAGTATGTCGACCGGCTGACAAAATTTTATTGATGTCACGAGTTGCTCGAGAAATATTGCGCTCGATATCCATGGTGAAACGGGGTGTCTCCGGAATGGTGAAGCGGAAGTAAAACGCGAGTAGGCCAGGAATACACCCAAAGCCAACGAGGAGACGCCAGATATGGTCAACGGGATCTCTGCAGGGGTAATCGGCGTCGCGAATCCCACTTTTATAAGCAACGACAGCGATCATCCCGACAAGACCGGCGGCTAGTAGATAGCGCGTTGAAAAATACTATCCGAAATAACCTAGTATGAGCGCACCGAGTTGGCCCCAGCCTTGACAGCTGAAGACCGCAGTCATGAGACGGCCGCGTGTTCGAGTTGGAGCAAACTCAGACGTGATGACAGCACTTAGAGGGTAGTCACCCCCACAGCCGATGCCCATCTAGTAGGTTCATGACATGATCATGAGAATCCCAAAAAGAAAGTCAAAGTGCTTACGATAAAACGCCAGAGGATTAGAACACTGATGATGTCAACAGCATCCCCGGTGCCGGCAAGGGCTTGGCCAAATGTGGCGGAAACCATTAAGACGAGCGAAGCAGCGTCTTTAGTTGGACAATTGGGAAAGGAGTTGGGCAGGCAACTAGTTCAATACTCACAGATCCGCTTGCGACCAAGGATATCCGCAAGCCAACCAAAGAGCAGCTGCCCAACCAAATTGCCAACTAGGGTGGCAACTTTAAGACCCGTTGACTGCCAGGGACTGAGGTCACCTGGAGGGACAACATTAGAGTGCATGGAAGAAGACAGAAGCCTTTACCATTTTCATCTCCCCATACATAGCCCAACATAGAGACAATAATGCTGATAGCGAATATATCATAACTGGGAAGGATTCAGTGTAACCCACGGGTGGCGGGAATACATGCACGGATGCACTCACGCATCAGTAAAGAAACCGATACCCGCGACAAAGCATATCTTTGCATGGATCCAGCTAGGGGAAAGATGAATGAGAGAGGAAGAGAAACGAATAGAGTCACCGTACGAGAAATGGGTATTGTCGATCTCTCGCAAAGAAATGCGACGGCGCTCGTTGAGGTCAACTACGTGAGGATCCTGAGGCTGGGATCTCGAGTTACTCTCGAGAATCCATTCGGCGTCACTATCCATTCGAAATCAGACCTAGAAAAAAAGAAGGACGCATGAAGGACAAGCCACCAGGAAGCAGGGCCATGGGTGACGTGTCTTATAACCCGCAACTAGACTGCGACCGAGGGCGCTGCCACTTACCACGGACATGATTAATGATTGGTGTATATCCGCACATTCGTCGCTTTTGACTGCCAAGGAGACCTCCTTTCAGTATAGCCTGCGACTCGGAAGTGCCCCTTCCACATCACTTCAACTCGACAGCTTGTCATGAGCATGACGTGACGTTATTATTCAGGCACAGCGAAAGTTGACAGTGGCAGTTATCACTGCCCGGCACTGGCGTACGCGAGCTCTCTATTGTCCTAATCAATCTTCCTCAGCCATCGTGCGGACGTTGCCTGGACATTTACGTGGTCAGATCGATCAAGCTCTAAGCTATCCCATTCGCAGGCGCTACGGCAAGCTGTGAGAATCCTACCCACTGGCCAGCACCTGAAAAGACGCTCTATAACGTTGTTGTTTGACGACACTTTCGTAGGCCATCCGAGAGTCGTGATTGGACGACAGGTGGGCAAAAAGGGGAATCGAGGGCCCTTCCAAAGAAGAAACGAGCCTAGCTCATCCTTAAGCCTGCTTCAGAAAACCGATCAGTGGCACGATAAGGTCCCTTATATATGTATCAGCTGTGGGACCATTGGTTGATTGAACGTTCATGCCGTTACATGTTAGCATCCGTTGTAGCCTCGATCGTGGGCCACTTGGAGATCTGAACAAACCCGGGCTATACGTCAGGCTTAAAACGATCACCATAGCCCATTCAATGTAAACAAATTCTGTCTTCAAAACAATCAAGTTCGGCTTGTAAATTAGTAGACGGGAGCTTTGGCCCGTCCCAGCGGATGAGAACCTTTTATTCCGGATTCCATGCCAGCTTAAATCAAACATTGTCTAATGCTGCCTGAAATAAAAGTGAGGATTCACGCATGTCAGCCTTCGAATGGCTGGAACCGGAACTGTATTTCCTAAGAAAAGGACACGAAGGCGATTTTGACCGTCGTATCTGGATTGGCATGCAAATGAGGGTATACAATAGTTAGGAGTACAAGTGCAAATGAAGTGGAACGCGTCTAAAACCCCTCCTTTCCCAAATCCCACTCTCTGATACTCCCCTTCTTCTTATATTCGATTTCCATGACGCTATCACCGCCCTCGCTGTACTTGAGCTTTGGAGTCGGGATCTTCTTGTCACTCGTATGGAAGCCCAGCTTCTCTAACCTCTTCTTCTCTTCTTTGTCCTCTCGGCGTTGGCGTAAAAGTTCGAGCATAGCGTCCCAGGCTTCGTATTCTGAGTCATTGATAAGCCCTGTTTTGGGTACAGTGGGGATTGATAGGGGGGCAACGTCGAGACGAGGGTCGTACGAGTCCTCAAAGTATTTGTCCATTTTAGACGGGAGAGCCGTGGGAGGAAGTGGTGGTGGTGAGACCGAAGGAGAGCGAACAGACGTGGACGACGTGGGACGACCACGTGGACGACGGGGAGGAGGCGGAGGCGGAGGAGATAGTGAACGTACGCGTGGTGGGCCGACCGGTGATGAGACATCATTGATATCTCTTTCCTTGCCCCTTGATGGGTGGCAAGACTCGTTGACGACGTCCATTGTATCGTCTTCAATCGGTGTCTGTGAAGACTGCGAGGGAGGAGATAGATTGCGCAGCGCGCTATCTCGAGCTCGCTTTTTGCTTCGTGTACCTTGGTCTTCTGAGAAGGATGCAGAGCAGCTGCGTTTGTGTGATGCTGTATGTTGCTCGGGATCTGGTGAGCGACTCGTCTGCCGTCGACGTTTGTGATTCTTCTCGTCATTTCTGCTCTCGCGTCGCTCGTGTTTTCGTCGGCTACGCTCACTACGGCGAGAGTTCACGTCCCTGTCCCGCTCTTCAGACGATATCGGCTTGTGGCCGCTCTTGTGGCTTCGATCTTGTTCGCGTTCACCGTCCTTCGAGCTTGACCGCGAGTGGTGTCTTCGTCTACTCCGCCTGTTCCCCCACTCTCGTTCGAATCCGTCGTGATCCCACCGCCAATCGCTGTCCCAGGCCCTTGAATGTGGCCGTGACCGCTCCCTATCTCTGGTCCTCCTTGTATCCCATTCGTCCGAGTCACAATTGTCCTGCCTCCTGCGTCGCCTCGACCGCTCCGCAGCGCTAGCCTCCTCCGCACGTGCCCTCCTTTCTCTTCGTTCCTGCTCCTCCCGTTCCCTTTTTATCTCTTGAGCTGCAAGCGCCTGTGTCCGCAGTATAGTCTTGTTATGATCATCGGTGCTCCGAATGATGGTTGAAAGAAAACGCTTGTTGGGGCGGGGTGCATTTGGGTCCGGGCTATAAAAATGTCATAAATCGTTCACGCAACACACGGTTTCAATGAAATGCGTACCCCGTTGGAAAATAAGCCTTTATTCCCAGCTTGCTGTAACTCTCGGCCTTTTGTTTTGCTTCTTTGAGAATGAGGTCTGCAACATGTTTGTCGAGATCTTCGTCTGCGACCGCGGACGGTACGGAGGTGCCCACTGAGGCTCGCACCAGGGTTGATACGACGGAGGACAGTGTCGATTTGGGCATCAGTAGTGACGGCGATCTCAGCCTCGTCAGTGACGGTTTCAAGTTGGCGTGGAAAGTTCGACTTTGATCTTGCTTGCTAAGCTTGCCGTCGCTAGTCACGCTCTGACTTCATGTGCTCAAAGCAAACGTTCAAGGTCGACCAATGAAATTCACGCCATACAATCAGAACAATGGACTCATTCCCTAGAGGATCTTATCTGTCCCTTCATCCGGGTTTGGCACTTGACGCTAGCTTATCCGACTCGGCATTCGTTTGTTTCGCCGGGAGTCTATTGTTTACAGCCCCGAGACTCGTCAGGGTACCCGGGCCCCTCAGATTGGGCTTTCACTCGTCCATTGTTCTTTCCAAGGTGAGGATTCTGCGATCACATGGAAGATGCACGGTGGGGTGGGACAATTATCCCGCTCTGCTTCGTCCGCGGTGATGGCACCCTGCAGAGCAGAGGCCAGGCTCAGGCTCAGGGCATCATCCCCATACGGTCCTGCATGCGGGTTCGATCGCCCAGGTACCTTCTGCTTCACAAGACTGTCAGGTGTGGTCTCACTTAGCGGGTACCTCCTGGAAAAAATATCTTTGTACTAGGCACGTGCCAACTGCACCTTTCAAACGTGCTAGTGAACATGCCTGAGTGCTCGGGCGAGTATGTCTAGCATGTCGGTGGTTGCTGTTCGCGGCCTGCTCCGGATGACGCACCGCCGCACTTGCTCCGCTCATGTTCCGGGTGACCTCACCTCAAGTCTTAGCGTACTATGAGGGATCTCCCGAGCCCCACCGCGTCGTGATTTACCAATCTAAGACTGGTCTTTTGTGTTCGCTGCTCAGTGATAGATCGGCGGCATTCACTTCTTCCCGTATCAATTATCTCGATCTCAGTCTCTTTCGGTAAGCAACGAATGGCCCGTCATATAACCGCTCATGTCAAATTTTGTATTGTAGACGTTGAATTCTGGTGCCGGCCGGAGTATATGTGAATTTATCGGCATTAGATCGTGACAGTGAGAGCCTTTCATCGTAAGGTGGGTCGCTTGTGAATGTCTACATTCTCAGTAAAGCTCATGTTTCTAGGCGGGTTATCAGCCAATCGGGGCGTGTCTGTGAGAAGTCTTGGATTGGAAATGCGTGGGCGCATATAGAAAGGGCAGTGCATTATTTGTTGGAGTTGCCCCTTGGGCTACTGACTTGGCCACGATCATTGCGGAAGTGTGCGACGTTGACAAGGCCGGGCTGAGTTTCCTTGGTATGGCCAATCACAATTCGGCATTCGTTCCGTAACGAAGACAAGTTACCACACCATTGGGCATGTGGTGACATTTTGAGTCAGGAGCTCATATTCCTGGGAGCTCTGTTGAACGCGTGGTGAAACAACTGGCGCTGAAGAACCGAAGTTCCAAGTCTGGACGAACCGAAGCCTATGCTATGCCGGAGGATATACCATCACAAAGAGTGTCTGAATCAGCAAACTCGAGATGCTCGGACGACCAATTACGCGAAATTGCCGTGTCCGCTCCGTCGATGGTATCGCCGACATATAAAGTGAACTCGGTCTCCCGATCGATGGATACCTTCCCTGACTTCGAACGCGTCTGGGACGGCGTTCATTCGTACTTCTGCTCCGATTCACATCTCATACTATCTTCCTTATAATCAACGACCCTTTACGATACCCATGGGCCTATTCAACTTTTTACGATTCTGGATGCGTTCTCCAAGAGTGAGTCCTGCTCTCCCGTCTACTCAGCGTGCCTAACGCGTCCCAAGGCTGAGCCTCAGCAGGTGTCCTTTGATTTAGCCGTCGCACCTCTTCCTCCCAAGTTTCCCGCCAGTTCCCAAGCACCCCGCGTCCCCGCACGTGGTATTCCACTTGAGGTCGTGCTGGACATTCTTGAGGCTGTGTGCTTTGAGGATGGCACTATCGATGCGGAGTCCCTCGGAACTTGCTCAATGGTCTGCAAGTCATGGTCGCTCCCTGCGCAAAAGCTCCTCTTTAGCAGAATTCATCTTTGCTCGCAGGCTGCGTACAACTCGTTTGTCTACGCTGTAGACCGCTCCACGGCGCGCGGTAGAATACTTGGAAACTCGGTCGTCCAGATGCGCGTCGTTTTGGACAACAACCAGCCTGGTCCCCTCGAACAAGCTTGCTTTGCCCGCGCTGTCACCCTTTGCCCCAACCTCCACGAGCTCAGCCTCGCTCTTTATGGTTGCGGGGAACCCGGGAATGACATTGTCGGTAGTCCCGCTCTTGAACGAATGCGTCGACCGGCACCGTCCTTCGAACCCGGTACCTTGGAACTTCTTCGGACTGGTCCACCAATCACATCATTACACTTTAGCAACTGGTCGGATAACGACCAATCTATAGTTCAACTTCTTGACATCTGGCCATCCCTCGAGTCACTCTCAATCACTGGAAAGACTCCTCACCTCTCACCAGGGTTGACCCACCCGCCGTTTGCGTGTGCACTTGCCAGGCTGAGAATGAATTGCCAGCTTGAACCCTCGCTCGACTTCCTCGAGTGGCTTCTTCATACGTCCTCGCAAGCGAACAGCTTGTGCGCAATCGAACTGGACCGTGAACCGAGTTTCTACTTGCTGGATTACCTAACCAGAAACCACGTGGAGAGCTTGCAAGAACTCGCCATCCCTTCCTGTGCAACGCTTGAACATGCCACGGCCATCGTCCGATGCCGTTCTCTTCGTCGACTGCGGACGGAGCGCCCTTCCACGTCCACAATACCCGTTGTCTTCCGGCAACTTCCAATGGGAATCCAGCACCTCGCTTTTGGCATGGATCGGGATACCCCGTTACAGACTCTCGTAGAAGCGGTCAAGACTCGGGATGGGCTGGAAAGCATCACGGTCAACTTGTGGGACAAGGGCGACAGTCACCGACAGCTCTCGGCGTTGAAGATGGCATGCGCGTTTCGCGGTGTAGACCTCCGTATTACAAATGATGTCCGCGTTCACCGCGCCATGGTGGTAAGTGCGCGTTTCTCAAGGGACATCGGTCTTTAACTGTTGTGTCTGTGTATAGCGCGGTAGAGCGACTGCCAACTTGTCGTGTTAGCAACCAATCTCCACTCTCGCCCCTCGAAAGCGGCCGCATCTCCTGACCGCGATCTATACAATTCACTCCAGCTTTGTACATTTTACCTTTCACTAATGCAAATGTTGTAGCTTTTACATAGGTTCGTTCGTTCCAGTGGCACTGGGAGTCCATGATGGGACTTTGCTAGCTAATTATTTATCCTACCATTACACTTCGTGACACGCGCTATAGTTGGCTTTGTATCGCTACTTCGCTACCATTTTGATGGACATTCTATTCGGACTTAGTATTTACAATAACTTTTGGCGGCGATGTGACCGGACGTTTCAAGTTCGTTGCACCAACTATCTACTGGCAGCGTCCCTGTCTTGTTGGACCAAAGTTGCAGAGATATTCCAGTGTTGACACTGCCATGACGACTGACGGCGAGGCCACGACTCTGCTCGAACTTTTCTCGCCCTCCCCCATCCTGACAGACCATCCTGAAAATGCATCGTATCTCAGTGGACTAGCTTCTCTCCCGTTGTCCGACCTGTTGGCAGCCCCGACAACGCTTTCCACCCAATCGCATACGCTAACCGCCTCTTTGAACGCCCTAGCCCATACATCCTATCCAACAATCCTCTCCTTGCACCACACATCCTCCGCGCTTCTCGATTCCCTCTCGTCACTCGATGCCTCGCTCAATACCCTACTGGATACAGCTCTCCCCGCGCTCGACGATGTGGCACGCACATTCCGCGAGAAGAGCGGTCCTACCGTGATCGAAGAACGGCAACGTACACGCGTCGTTCTCGAACAATACGACAAGCTTCGTGATCTGCTCGACGTCCCTGTCCTAATGGACACTTGCGTCCGCAACGGCCTTTACGCCGAGGCGCTGGCGCTGGCCGGACACGCCACCACGGCACTCTCTGCGTTGTCTACCATCCGATCAGAGGGCGGCGGCGGCGGCGGCGTCAAACTGCCCGAGTCTGACGGGCATACACCCCCGCTTCCGCTCGTGAGCGCGTTGCAAGCGGAGATTGCATCCTCGTTACACGCGATGCGATTGCTTCTCCTTGGTACGCTACATGAGCCTGGACGGAAACTGCCCGCGTTCTGGAAGGCGGTTCAGTTTCTCCGCAGGACCCAAGTCATGCCTGAAAGCGAACTCGCGCTGGCGTTTGTGAGCGCGCGCATTGACTGTCTTCAAAACGCACTCCAAGCGGTCGAACGGGATGCTGGCGTATCGGTCACTGCGTTCAGCGGTGACACCATCACGGGGAACAATACCGCGGATCGCGAGAAAGAGATGGACAGGCGCGCGGAGGACGCGGCGAGGTTCCTCAAGAAGTACATTGACGTTTGGCGCGAAGGTGCTTATGACCTCGTTACGCAGTATGCGACCATATTTCTCGAGCGGTCATCATCGCACGGGCATGCTTCGACGTCTTACCTGCCAGCTACGACGCCTCTCCCCGATCCAGTGATCAAACAGACGCTTCCATCAACGTTGCTCGACTTGCTGCTTCCAACGGTCAAGACCCACCTTGGACGTGCTTATCCACATCTTGCCCCGCTCGCAACTCAGCTCGCGTACTGCAGTTCAGCCATGGCGCGGATCGGAATGGTACGTGTACTCTGCCGACAATGTCAACAGCTCATGTCAATCCTTGATTCCTACAGGACTTTCGTCTACTCTTATCTCCGATCATCACACACGCCGTCATCGACGGCTTTGCGCGCGACATCCACACAGGCGCTGAACGCGAATGGTTGACCACGCTCGCCAAGCATGCGTCCCCCTTGTCCACTTCGTCTGGAAGCAAAGCGACACCGCCGAGCAAGTGGCTTGTCTCCTCAACTCAACCCCTGCATGCGCTGTCCGCGATATCCATTGCGCCGTCGAGCGCAGCACACGCGCCACCCCAGATATTGACCGCATTTACCCCGCTCGCGGTGACGTTGAACAGCTACCTGCGGGCGCTCAATCGGCTACGCGCCCTCGCACCGATGGGTGCACTGGACGGCGTGCTCGACGCGCTCGAGTCGGGTCTCGCGCGGAACGGGGAGGCGTTGTTGGGGTACGCACAGGAGTGGCGGTGCGACGCTGCCGAAAATGGGGTTATGCGCGTTGTCGGGGCGGCGTATGTCCGCGTCCTCGTACCTTTTCTTCGGCGGGCGATTGTCGAAGGTATATTTGGCCTCGCATCTAATCCGGATGTGCCAAGGAAGGGTGTTGGACAGGTTGGCAAGGCGAGCTTGCTAAGGGACATGATCAGGAACTGGGAAAGCTTGCTGTCAGAGACTTCCTAGTGTCAATGAGACGTCATATCCTGGACCAGCTTCACTGTGATGTTTGGTATCCATGGCACTCAAACACGAAGACATCGCGTACCATGCGTGATTCGTCTGTAAATTTCTGAGATACGTGAACTCGCAAACCGAACTCGGACATCTCCGAGATCGTCTCGTCCAAATTTTAAAAAAAAAGTGTGAAACCGATCAACGAATGACACGATTTCATGCTGAGAGTCATCACCAACACCCCCATCGTCAACCAACCCTTTGAGCCACGTCCTCGGATCTCGAGTCGCGCTTCTCGTGCATGTAGTGGCGATAATGCTTCTTGCTTGGTTTCCATCAAGCCGGGGTGCTAGACCGGTGCAGTTCGTCCACCTGTAGTAGGGGTGAGTGGGAGTGAATACCTCTTCTAACCTTCGTCTCGGGGATGAAAAAGTAGACGTAAGAGACCGACGGCGAACATACAAAAGAAGACGAGCATGATCAAGGGACCGATCATACTAGCCCAAATACGTTCGGCCGTCTGCTTCTCGTGCGTAAAAAATGAAGAAAAAAAGAGGGTGGGCTAGAAGACGCACGTGGGGAGAAGGACGACATAACGTTCCAGAGCCAGTCCTGATGCACGCCGCCCATCAGCACACCGCGCGTTTCGAAAGTATAGCTCACTCGAAGCACTTCCGAGTTGGGTCGGACACAGAGCAGGGTGTTGGACCCCATGAATACCTGAAGGGTCACGAGTCGGGGAAGCGTCCCTACCACCGATATTACGCCCAAAGTTGTCTGAATGATAATAGATGAAAGACTGCGAGCCAGAGCGAAAATGTATCCAGGACATAGACAACAGTTTTCGCTCACCCAAGCACCAATATTCTCGAAGAATGTGTCCCCGTAATGCTCTATCGGACACCAGAAAGAAATTAGATACGAGACGCAGCCCAAGGACATCTGACGCACAATTAAACTGCAGCATCACTCCGTTTATCATACGGCGCCGCACGGCGTTCTTCCTAGAGAAATATTCAAGCCAGGTTGCCTGCCGCCCTCGTTCTCGGCTCTGATAGAAAAGTCGAGCTCTTCGACGACCTCGATAAACAGGGCGCCGTCCTTGGGAAGATTCTTTAGTTCCGCGACGTGAGGACGCGTCTTGCTTCTTTACCTCTGACAGTTCCAAGCAAGTGCGACTGGGGGACCTCCCTATTAAAGTGGACCAAGAGGGAGGGCCCAGGGTGACTCCGGTAGGAAGGTCATGCCAGAGAGTAGGATCAATCCCCAGACAATCTGCACTCCAACTGGGGTGCGCCATGAGCCCGAGTCGTTGGAAACCCAACCCAAGAGGTCTAACTCCTATCCCATCTTTGACAGCAAAAATCTGAGTGGATATAAGCCCCCGGTTCGTGAGATTCGTTGTACCGGTAAACGTCATCATACTCACCGAACGCGATGGGGATGATGTAACACTGTCCTGCAGTGCTTGTTGGTACGCCCATGTCTAAGAAAAGGTTGGCGGGATTTGGGCCATCCCCGCTTCTTCAACGTATATGAACCCCCCTGACCAAAGAGTTGGCGCGTGGCCTGGTTCTCCCGAACATCAGACGACCTTCTTCGTTGTGTAACACCTTGCTGACTACTATCATCAGTTGTTACACCATAGTACGGTGTCATGCGGTCGGAGATAGGGATTGCTTACGGCGACCCGGAAGACCGAACTTGCCTCTGACTGCCCTGGGGGTGCGTAGCTCTGATACTATAGATCCTGAACAAAATGGTGCCGTTGATGTCGCTGCAGCCTGAGAGCCACGAGACCCTGTGGACTTGTCAGCCTTGCCCGATGCAGGCGCAGATATAGAAGCGACTGACCTCGGAATGGGTTTCGCGGTCGTCGCAACAGTAGTCGCGGGGTCCGACTCCTTGTCACCGACTTATAAACGAGTAACCCAGCGATCCCTTGCAATGCCCCAGATCTCGCGGATTGCAATTCTTCACAGCACCACTTCGATCCAAGGATTGCACGGGTGCAGACTCTGTTCCGATTTTTGGGGGTGACCGAACCCGAGAAAGATTTCGAGGGCTTGTCGCTCTTGCGAGGTCGCGACTACAATGTTTGGTGGTGCTTTGCACTTCGGGCGTGTCGACTTCCTCAGCCTCCTGCTGTGTAGTCTCAGTCAAAGATAAGTTGACCCTCAGCCTAGGTGTTGCAGTCCGACAGCATCGTGAGTTCTCGTTTACCTTTTTGCTGTTCCGGAATACAGTAACACGTCCATCAGCAAATTGCGCTTTTCGTCATCCCGTATGTGGTCACCTTCCCCAATTTGCCGTGCTATCCGTGCTTACATTCCCCCAATACAGGTTTATCGTTCCTTTCAGGCATGTCCTTTATTTCCTCTTTACTGATCTATAACCCGCAACGACACATGCAGTGCTTACTGTCAACTACGTCGTCCAAGATGGCCAGTCGAACTGGCTCGAGGGGATGATCTTGATTTGTACGTATTTTATCGCTCCTTCACGGTTAGGTCTGTACTGACCACGCATGTTTACTAGGCCTTTACCTTATTCTTTGTGTCGCGTTTTGGTATTACCCTGGTATGTCACCGTTGAGGGCAGATATGGTTCTGGTACCCGCTGGCATGTTCAATGTTGTCCTGATACACACGCACCTTTCAGGTACCGAGCCCGTGTTGCAGTGTTAGAAGGCACCCTCGTGGAAGCAAACGTCAGGCTCGGTCGATGTAGCACTACGCGAGTGTGCGCGTCCATGCCCCTTTACTCCAATCATTCACTCTTTCTTCATATGATGAATTCGCCATGAAGATGTAGATAGTTCCCAATGATTTTTTGTCATCGGTCACTCGGGGACAATCCTTGATCCTAAGTGGAACGTATAAGGGAGCTTTGAGGCAAGGTGTTGCAGATATGCTTCACGATCCAAAATCCGTAGATGCGACTCCCTCTGGTTTCGCGGTCGCAACACGCCAGTAAGTTGGAATGTTCCGTATAATCTTTTCGGGTCGCAGCGACGAGCGCATCACCTAGCTTGAGCACCTGTTACTAAGCACGAAGCGGAATGCTCACAACCGGTAACCTTACGTAACCTTTAAACGCTGAACAGTTCTGACCCGGCACCACCATTCTTTCCGAGAATTGTTCCTTGTATGTCGGCACAGGACGGTTCAGACCGTCAAAAACTGTCGTCTCTCGACGCTGGTGGCAGATCTGACGGCGAGTATCTCGTCGATTGCGGTCTCTCTCCAGGTATCGTCCACAGAACCTTCACTGATCTCCGGCTCCATCTTCCCAGCAACTTGGACGTGTCGACTCCACCCTGGCCCCATCATGCTACCAGATGACATTTTCCTCCCATCCTCTCGGCTGTTGTAAAGCGGATTTGTACCTCTATTGCAAGTACACGTTTAAAATTATTCGGTTTGTTCGCAGCTGTGTTTGTATTCATTTATCTCCCTACGAACGCCTGTCCGGGGCCACATCGATTGCACTGTGAAGTGAAGTGACCGAGTGTCTTAGGAATATCCGGTGGTTAGGCTCTCAACAATACTCGGATCTCCAACTAGAACGTGTAGAGGCATCATACGCGGGGCTACACTGATCACTCGAGATGACCCTTGGCTCTCTGTCGGCAGGACTTTACCCGTCGAGAATTCCCATCATTCGCCGTGGTCAAAATGGCCCAGCCCGTCCCACCAGTGGGACCGTATCACACCTAGTTGGTGTGAGTGGCAGCCCTGCCAGTATGCCGAGTTGTTATTGAATGATTTATGGGGTGCTTCTGTAGAAGGAAATTGCCGATGTTCTCCTGTCACTGGCACCCATGCTCTGGGGATTGAGGTCAGCCAGTACCAGGATGTGCTGCATCTACTCTGTTAAGACGGTTTGAAGTTATACCGTTTATACGTCTGGCCGACGGGTGTCCCCGGCTTCGGTTGCAGGTGCAAGATTCGGCAGATAAACGGTGCAAGACTCCTAGTGTTAAACGGGTCATATTCCGTTGATTTCCCCGTGCAATTGACCAGGTAGTAGCGGGAAAAACTTCACACGAAATTCGCCATGGCGAGTCATGGTCATACCATGATTCATGTATTATTCCCTGAACTATCCTGCGAAAGGCATCGACTTGTTTAACGGTGCAAGCCCTTCGGAGGGAGCTTCTCAAAAGACAACTAAAGTGTTTGCAAGGAATAACTCTATCCCGCTTGCAATCAGGAACTCGGGTCTACGCAGAATGAGGGAGAATGTACATAGGTCCAGTCATCACGAAACCAGTCAACCGTGGTCGGCGC